>VZSE01013026.1:1965229-2061997 GCA_013398275.1 Promerops cafer
CCTCCCGCCCTCCCTCCCTAGCAGTTTTACTCCAGCAATTCTTTTTCTATCCATTTGCAGATACAGGCTAGAGAATCTAAAATCAGATACATTCACATAAGAAAGCAGGCAGTGACTCTTTTTAACACATTGAAATGTGACATGCTACTGCACAGAGAGATGTCTGTTCCTAGGAAACTGCACCCCTCAATACTGACTGAGCCAAGCTCATTACAGACCTATCTCATTTTTACCACAGTGACTTTGAGTCCTGCAGAATTCATGAACAACCGTAAAGAGCAAACCAGGAGCTTCTGCATTCTAAGTGTTCCTAGTCCCTGGAGCAGTATCCTCTGTCTGCCTTCACATCCTGCCTTTCTGCCCAGAATCATGTGTTGATTTCCAGTAGGGTATCTCTTCTGCTATTCTATTTCTGAACTTGAAAATGCAAGTTTTCAGTGTAAGATGAGATCTACTGGAGACAGTAAAAACTCTCTTCCTGTTTGCCATTTACTGTGTGTATTTGCTGGCTTTATGTTTGTGAGAGGATAGTGATAATATTTTTCTTCTACAACCATGGTCCAAACTGAAGATCCTCGTATAATTCTTAGCCAAGATTATTTGATTTTTACTACTCTACAGCTACTACTTTCTTGGTTTGTATTTTTTTATATTTTTTTCTTCTCGCCTTAACAATGGATTATTTTCTTTGAAACAATAGAGAAAAGATTAAATGCAAAGTTCCTATGTAAATGCTTATTCTCCGAACTGCTTATTTTAGTAGTTTTACATGACTTTGTGGAATTTGAAGCTGCTGAGTATAGTTTGTGAATTAGCATTTTCATCACGTTTCTTGACAGCTTATTTCCCTTTACATTGTACTGACAAAGGTTATCAAGCAGTTGGTGCTTCTACCTGTGCTTACTAGAAAAAGCATCTCATGACCTTTAGTGTCTGGGCTCAGTGTTACTTGGCTGAGTTTCTATGGTGTTTGAAAACACCTAACTTGATCACTATAATTTTCAGTGCTTATTCTAGCTTTCTAGAATGAAAACTTGTCCCTCATGGCCTCCTTTTTCTTGAGAGTCTGTAAACAGCTGCCTATTTAGAAGCTAGCTGCCTCCCTCTGTAAGGCCCCACTCTTCCTCCTCCAATTACAATGTGTCCCCCGCTCTGTTTGCAGTAGAAATCACTGTTGATGTTGGTCCCTCCCAATCACACAGGGTAGTACAGATGCTGTTTATTCTTTCTGTCTGCTCACTAATAAATTACTTGGGAAAGGTCAAGCTGAGCTATTACAAAGTGATCATTTAAAATGCTGCTTGCTGTATCTTAAGGATTTTACACTTCCTATTTACTTACGTAAATAAGTAACGTGTACAGTCAACAACTGCACTCATCTTTTAGGCAGAAATAGTAAGGAGAGGCAAGTAAAAGCTTTATTCTGAATTTTTACCTCTCATTTAAGACAGTTACTTCATATTTAAGAATATGTATTTGTAAATGCTTCTGTAATTTAGTCTTGAAGTTTTCTACCATGTTTCTTTCAGTGGAGGAAACATTGTCATTTCCACTCTATGGCAAGTCATAATGCTCCTACAGAAATGGTTTTTTAGTTTGAGCGTAGTTTTGTCACTGGTATCACAAATGCCAGTGACACTGTTTTGTTTCTGTGTGTAGTGAGAAGAGTCTGTTGCCACTAGAAAGTGCATAGCTCTAAGTAGTCATTTGGCTTTTCTTCCTTAGAATTAATGCCATTAATTGTACTCTTAATATTTCCTTAAAGTGTGAAATAAAGAAGCAGGTATTTCAGTAGCATTCATTACCTTTCTTTGTGGAATCAATGATATTGAGGATTGAAAGACAGATTAGGTAGATAGGTAGATAGACAGACAGACAGAAGATATTGAAGACAGAAACAGCAATTCTAGGCCAAATGAACTGTCAATATACTCAAATCCCACAATCATGAAACTCTGTGTTCCGTAAGAAAATTATGTCTTCTGTAGCACTTCATTAGGTTTTCTCACTGTATTTCCCTTAATGGATCTGGTTCTGCTCAGACTCATAGAGTTCTGAATTGAGAGGTAAGGGTAGCAACCGTCTCTCTTGTACTTAATTGAAAATAAAGTTTCCAGAGAACAATGCAGTCCATTTTATAAGATTTATTTTCTAACTAAAGTTAAGGAAGTTAAAGTTGATATTAGCAAAATAGTATATTATATCACAGCTTCTAAATAGTTTGTGGTTGTAGTTTGTTTTTTGTGTTTGGTTTTTTTTCCTCCAGTGTTTGTTACCTTTTTGGTGGTGGACTGTACTGGTCCTGGAACAGCAACGTATAGTTTTCAGAAAAATTCATTATGCCATGTGATGTAATGTATGGTCTCAGTTTGGGTGTTTTCACTCTCTTAACTGGCATGGAAACAGTGATTATGCTTTCCCTGTGCTAAGAAAGAAAAAGTATCTTGAAGATGTCATGGTCCCTATGCATTGGATATTCTTATCTGGTTGCTTTTGTGAAACTTTGCAAGACTGAATAGACATTTGCAAAGCAAGTGCAGCCATTTTCTGTCCCTCCCTATGCCCCAAACCTATTAATAGCATTTGTTCAGAAAGGAGGACTTACATAAATTGCTAAACAGTAATAATGTGCAAGGAAATTAAGTAAATTAAATGATACCTCCTCCCTTTCCCCCAAATAGTACAAAGGAATGAAGAGCTCATTTCAATGATTTTTCCAGTACAAAATTTTCTTTGTAATTGCTGGAGCTAATAAATAATCAAGTGTCTAGAACTGCCTGCTCATCAAGGAGTTCTCATAACAGAAAAATATCTTTCCAGCCATTACATAGAATTTACAACTAGGAAAAAAATGTTTTAGTTTGAGTAGCATGCAAAAGTGCTTTCATTAGGGAACTAGAAATTTGCCAAGGTTCCCTAAAATGAAGTCTCAGTGTTTCTTCCTCTTTTTTCTAACCAACGGGAAATAATGCTTCAATGTGTAATTTCCTTGTGCTTTAAATTCTGCTTAGGATGGAGATCTTACTTTAAGAATTGATTATTGTTTCTACATCCTTCACTTATGCGGAGAAAATATTTTTTCTTGGAGACCAATTCAACAAACTGTTTTTGTTTGTGTGTGAAAGGACACAAGCTACAGAATTTCTTTTTTTCATTCCTCTTGGAGGTGAACAGAGGCTTCCTAAGGTTAAAAGAGTGTCAAGGAAGTAGGCTTTAAAAACATGAAAAAATATTTCTGAATGTAAGCCTGCAGCCATCCCTCTCTAGTCTCTCATTTTAAATAGTGTTTTAGATGGACTCTACCAAGAACAGAGACAAGCTGTGTTAAAGTAAATTCAAATGTTGCTCTTCTCTACATTAACAGCAAACTAGTGTTCTTCTGCATTAGGGTTGTATGTCAGAGTTGAAGGGCAGAGAAGAATTCAGGAAACCATCTGCACCTAGACTGCTTTGGGAGCCTGGAAAAACTTTAAGAGAACATTAAAGTATGCTTTTCTCTTTTGCTTGTAGTAATTGTTGGGCATTGTTGCAAATTTCTGTGCAGTTCTCCTCTTCAAGGGTGTTACTTGTTGGCCACTAAATTATTGACATCATTTCCCTTCTGAGAACCAGAGAAGCACTGTGGGTTCCCTTAGTGTTGCACTGTCTGACTTGTCATGTCCATGTGCACCATTACAGACCTGGTTTGTGTTATCCTGTAGTTACAGAAGTGGCTCCTCCACAGATTCTCCTTGGCATGGCATGTCCGCAGCTCCTTCANAGATTAGGTAGATAGGTAGATAGACAGACAGAAGATATTGAAGACAGAAACAGCAATTCTAGGCCAAATGAACTGTCAATATACTCAAATCCCACAATCATGAAACTCTGTGTTCCGTAAGAAAATTATGTCTTCTGTAGCACTTCATTAGGTTTTCTCACTGTATTTCCCTTAATGGATCTGGTTCTGCTCAGACTCATAGAGTTCTGAATTGAGAGATAAGGGTAGCAACCGTCTCTCTTGTACTTAATTGAAAATAAAGTTTCCAGAGAACAATGCAGTCCATTTTATAAGATTTATTTTCTAACTAAAGTTAAGGAAGTTAAAGTTGATATTAACAAAATAGTATATTATATCACAGCTTCCAAATAGTTTGTGGTTGTAGTTTGTTTTTTTGTGTTTGGTTTTTTTTCCTCCAGTGTTTGTTACCTTTTTGGTGGTGGACTGTACTGGTCCTGGAACAGCAACGTATAGTTTTCAGAAAAATTCATTATGCCATGTGATGTAATGTATGGTCTCAGTTTGGGTGTTTTCACTCTCTTAACTGGCATGGAAACAGTGATTATGCTTTCCCTGTGCTAAGAAAGAAAAAGTATCTTGAAGATGTCATGGTCCCTATGCATTGGATATTCTTATCTGGTTGCTTTTGTGAAACTTTGCAAGACTGAATAGACATTTGCAAAGCAAGTGCAGCCATTTTCTGTCCCTCCCTATGCCCCAAACCTATTAATAGCATTTGTTCAGAAAGGAGGACTTACATAAATTGCTAAACAGTAATAATGTGCAAGGAAATTAAGTAAATTAAATGATACCTCCTCCCTTTCCCCCAAATAGTACAAAGGAATGAAGAGCTCATTTCAATGATTTTTCCAGTACAAAATTTTCTTTGTAATTGCTGGAGCTAATAAATAATCAAGTGTCTAGAACTGCCTGCTCATCAAGGAGTTCTCATAACAGAAAAATATCTTTCCAGCCATTACATAGAATTTACAACTAGGAAAAAAATGTTTTAGTTTGAGTAGCATGCAAAAGTGCTTTCATTAGGGAAGTAGAAATTTGCCAAGGTTCCCTAAAATGAAGTCTCAGTGTTTCTTCCTCTTTTTTCTAACCAACGGGAAATAATGCTTCAATGTGTAATTTCCTTGTGCTTTAAATTCTGCTTAGGATGGAGATCTTACTTTAAGAATTGATTATTGTTTCTACATCCTTCACTTATGCGGAGAAAATATTTTTTCTTGGAGACCAATTCAACAAACTGTTTTTGTTTGTGTGTGAAAGGACACAAGCTACAGAATTTCTTTTTTTCATTCCTCTTGGAGGTGAACAGAGGCTTCCTAAGGTTAAAAGAGTGTCAAGGAAGTAGGCTTTAAAAACATGAAAAAATATTTCTGAATGTAAGCCTGCAGCCATCCCTCTCTAGTCTCTCATTTTAAATAGTGTTTTAGATGGACTCTACCAAGAACAGAGACAAGCTGTGTTAAAGTAAATTCAAATGTTGCTCTTCTCTACATTAACAGCAAACTAGTGTTCTTCTGCATTAGGGTTGTATGTCAGAGTTGAAGGGCAGAGAAGAATTCAGGAAACCATCTGCACCTAGACTGCTTTGGGAGCCTGGAAAAACTTTAAGAGAACATTAAAGTATGCTTTTCTCTTTTGCTTGTAGTAATTGTTGGGCATTGTTGCAAATTTCTGTGCAGTTCTCCTCTTCAAGGGTGTTACTTGTTGGCCACTAAATTATTGACATCATTTCCCTTCTGAGAACCAGAGAAGCACTGTGGGTTCCCTTAGTGTTGCACTGTCTGACTTGTCATGTCCATGTGCACCATTACAGACCTGGTTTGTGTTATCCTGTAGTTACAGAAGTGGCTCCTCCACAGATTCTCCTTGGCATGGCATGTCCGCAGCTCCTTCAGCTTTGATACCTGTAGTGTTACAGTAGTGGTTACTTTATTCACGGTTTGGGATGGGAAGAAGGAAGATAAAATTAATCTTGGATCATAACAGCACACTAAAAATTCTCTTCTGTGGTTGCATGTGACTTTATGGTAGCAGTAGGTGAAGTGTTTCTGAACCATGTTTTTGGGTGAATATCTCACTGAATATGAATGGCTGTATTTAGTGAGAAAAGTGTTTTTTCAAAGGCCAGGCACATTTTACTTGGGGGTAAAGGGAATGCTGAAAAATAGTCTCAGCTCTCGGGCCAGACTTCCCTTTGATAGCAACAAAAGAAGCTTATTTTCCCCCAGTTGATAGGTTTTGCATTGAGGAAAAAACTTCAGTCTTGTTGAGTGATTTCTGTGTGTGAGTTCCCTGAGGCTTGGAGCTACATCTGCTGCCTCTGGGACTTACAGAGACATTCATGTTGCGATCACTGCGAACCATCAGTGGTGGTTCCATAGGTTTTTTAAAAATAATTTATAATAGGTTTATGGTTGACAAATATGCTTTCAACCCATTGTTTATGACAATTGCTGTGCTCTCATCTCCATCTCCTTTTTAATGTTCTTTTCCCACTGTTTTTTTCTTCCCTTCTTAAAGCAGTAGATAAAGTTTCATATGACAATGAGTTTAAAAAAATTAATGCAAGATCCTGTATCTAATAGTTGTCAGTCATTGGTTCTGAAGGAAGGATGTAAAGGCTTAGGATTTCTCTATATACTTCATTGTTTTCCAGTGTTCTCCACCTCAGTGATTTCCTAAAATAGAGGTTGTGGCTTTATGCTAAGCCTTCGGTTTTTTTCTTGTTTCTTTTTGTTTATATTCAGGGCTCCTACAAAGAACTCATGATACACTTTTTTGAAGTAATATTCCTTCACATCAAATCTGTTCTTATCTCTGCGGAGATTTTTTACCTCCTTGCTTTGTAGAAATATCTGGAGTGATTGTCCATAACATCCATGGATGCCAAAGTATTGTCACTTCTGGCATTGTGATGCTACCAGTGCTGTTCTCAACAATTATCCTACTTTCCCTCCCATGCCCTCCCAAACACATGCAGTGTACCATCCTATGCTAGTATGTACTTTGATTCTGGATTTTTTTGTCTGGAGGCAGGATTTTAATGGTTGTAGTTATTGATATATCTTGTTAACAGTAGAAGATTGTGAAAACACAGGTAGTTATTTTTACGTTGATTTTTGTATGTGTTATCACTCGGGAGAAGTTCTTCCATATTATCTGGTTTCCAGTCATTCCATGCCTTCGAAATAAATTATAGATGAATGTAATACTCTGAATGAGGTCATCTAACTACAGTTTAGTTCCTGGCACCCTGTACATGAACTAATTATTGCTTTTTTCCCCCCTTTCTTCTTTTTAGAGTCTTTCATCATACTATAAAGGAGGATTTGAACAGAAAATGAGTAGGCGAGAAGCAAGTCTTATTTTAGGTGTAAGGTAGGTGTGTTGCATCAATATGTTTTTACTTTAGCAAGTATTGAATAAACCAGATGCATGTTGCAAGAATGTGGAATACTCTTGCCAAAGCCATAACTTTTTCTGTAAAAGGCTTCTAATGGCTTATAAATTATTCTAATACTCTGCTTGAACTAAAAAGCAAACAATAAAATGCTCATAGGACATGTGACTTTTGTCTGGATTGAAGGCATGGTAACATATTGCAGTGAAGAATTGTTCTTGCTGTGCCCTGGGTCCCTTTCAGCAGAGCCACTCCCCAGCCAGGCATTTCCCAGCCTCTAGCACTGTAAGGGAGACTTCATCCCAAGTACCAGGCTCTGCACCCATCCTTGTGGAATTTTGTGAAGGGTTCCTGTCAGCCCCTTCCTGTAGCCTCGCAAAGTGCCTCTGAGTGTCAGCCCTGCCCTCCAGCATGTCAGCTGTTCCCACCACCGTGATAGACTTCTTGGCCAGTTGGTCATGTTCAAAAGCATCATGATGTTGGTGTGACTCAGATTGCGAGTCAAGGAAAATGTGATTTTGACATTATATATTTTTTTCTGAGCAATAAAGAATCTTTAGAGCCCATTGTGGAATAAGCAATATCTCATAAACTAAGCAAATTTGAAGTAAACTCCTCTTTTCACAGTTGGTTTTTTGAGCAGACCTGCATGATCTTCTGTAACATGCAATTGCCACTTTTCCGAGTTACGGTTTGGCCATCTGAGGTTCTAAATGTGGCATAAAGCTTTCCTTTTTAGTATTAAAAACAGCTTTACAAATCAAAATATAGATGATTGTTATTTATAGTTGTGTGATAAATCATTTCGGTTCTGTATTTACATAATCCAAGACCTTTTACCCTCTGTTTGTTTCTTACTTTTAGGTTACTTTCAGTTCAATTGCAGTATTTTTTTCTTATGCAGTTCTGTGAACCATTTTTGCAACATACCCTAATTTCACTGTGACAGAATAATAATTAGAGAGGTTGTTTACCTCAGGAATTTAGTTGGGCTGATACCTTACATTCAAGCTGTATCTACAGAAAGATTAATTAATTGAATCATCACTGATTAAGAAGTCACCTGAAGTGGAAAACACTGATTCATTTCTGCATACTAACAAATGATAAAAAACTGAACCATTCAAACTGTCCTTTTGCATACAAGAGCCTTACTGTGTTGGCATATTGCATCTGTAAGTGGTTATTTGTCTGGTAAGGTACATATTTTGTATTTAATTTAAGCCAAATACATATTTTATGTATGTCATTGAAATAAACAACATTATGTAGGTAGCGCCTGTAAATCAACGTGTCCCTGAATGTAACACGTTGAACAGCTTTGCAAAAATAACACATACAGGCATATTTTTTCAGGCCCCAGCAGAAAGAAATAATATTTATAACTGCCATAAAAATATTTACAGTAGAACAAAATGTGATAATATTAAATATTTGTTGTTTTGTCACTGGTCATAAAAATATTTATTTTCTTGGAGGAAAAATTGTGTTTTCTGCATTTAATTCTAAAATAACCAACCAGATATAGCCTAGAACTGCTGGGGCTATCCTGGTTTTTTCCCCCCTCAAATTTTTTATTTTAAATGAGTGGACATACTGCATTTTAGAAAAACCTGAAAGATATTTGTATGTGTCAAATACACAGGCTTTTGAAAAATGTCATTCCCTTTGCCTTATATGCCTTTGTTGTTGTTGCTTCCTCAGAGATGCAGTTTTATGTTTTGTCCACAAGATGGTGAAAATCTCAAGTTTTAATTATTTTTGAAGCCAGTATAAACTGTTAATTTTTAGCCTGAGTGCTCCAGCATTTCTTGTAAGCACTTCAATTTGTTTTTGCAGTCCATCTGCTGGCAAGGACAAAATCAGAACAGCGCATAGGAAAATCATGATTTTGAATCATCCTGATAAAGGTAAGTAATTATTACTTTTCTTCATTAGGACTGGAAAGGAAGAGGCTTAAATGAGATCCTTTAAGTTTTCTGACTGTGAAAATAACCGCATCAAGTACAACAACATTTGTTCTTTATTTATTGACTTGAGCTTCTGTGTGTCTTCTCTCAGATAAGCAGCTTTATGAACCGGTTTTACTCAGTTTTCTTTAAAGTTGTTTTCTGTATGTGTGCTGCTTCTGTTAAAACTATAAACTCAGGAACCAGTTTTCCACACTTCGCAAAAAATTCTTGAAAAATAAGGAAAAATAAGCTATAAAAATATTACATTAAAATTCCCGTTTTGAACTGTGATGGACCAGTTGCATGCATGAAAGTAACTTTCTGTGGGGAAATATTTTGCAGTTAGTAAGTACATCATTGATGAATTTCAGACTTTGTGGAATTCACTTGGAAAGAATGTAAAGCTGGGCACTGTTGCTTTACTGGCCGGGTTTTTAATGTAAATTTATCTTAGAGAAAGGCTATTATTATGACTTTAACTACACTACAGCTGGTTGAGAAACAAAGCCCATATGTTCATTGCTGTTTCTACTTTAAAATAACAGATGGTGAAGAGTTGCACTGTATTTCAGAAGTCAAAAGGGGAAATCAGAGGGTTTTTATATCTTTTTGACAGAATTACAGGCTCCCTAGCAGCACCCCATTATAAGAAAATGAAAAAGTAAGTGTGTCCACTGGCCATAGGAAGTGTTTAGTTCATGCTTTTCTCTCTTCACCCCTCAGTTTAGTTTAAAAGCTGTCCTGCTTGTTTGATTTCAAGCTTTCATTTTTTACTCTTTTTATAATGCATAAGTTGCACAGACCTAGAAGGGAAATTCTTGTCTTCATTTCTAATATATTACAGTGGTCAAAAGTCTCTTAACCACCGGAGTCCCTATTAGGTCAAGTTTTGTTAATAATGAACTTCTGTTTGTTGGAGCAGTATGTGGTCAAGTGAACCAGAGAGAATTGTGAATCTCCATGTGTATATTGAGTAGATCTGAAGAGATGCTTCCTGTTAGGAAGATCCTAATGACCCTAACAAAGATTTTGGTGCTGCACTCTTAGAGTTTTTATGCCCCTGCAGCTGAGCACAATGTAGGTTTGGATGGATGTAGTGAGCCTTCCTGCGTGATAGTGAGACACGGAGCATTTTCTCAGTGGGAGCACCAGTTGAAGGGATTTGTGCCTCTCAATGCCCCTGAAGCTCTTCTGGCATGGCTGTAGAAAAAAACCTTAATATCTTCAGCTGCAGAGTGAGGGCCTGGAGTAATCTTGAACATGTGGCATCACAGAGAGGCTTGTTTGCTTGTGTATAGATCACTTCTGGCTGTGGGTAGCACAGATGTTCATTTAAAAATAATATTCAATGGGATAATGTAATTTTAAAATAATATTTTACCACCTGGAGTTGATAGAAGAAAGAGCAGTAATTGCAGATTTTAAGTTACATGTATTCTGAGATCCATACTGTTGAAAAGAGAAATATTAGAAATAAATAAGAAATATATAGAAATCTGCATAATAGCATCTCAAGAGACTACTACTGAAATGGTTGCTTATTAATCTTTACAGTTCAGTTTTAAAGTGGTTTTGTATTGATACATTGTATGTTAAGTTACCAGTTACAAATTTTATGAAAGAACATTTCCTCACAGAAAAAAAAAAGGAAGAGAGAAACCTTTTGGACTTGCCTTAATTATAAACAAACACTTAGGCAATCATGAGATTGAATTTCCTCTCATTGGAGGGCTACAAAATTGATATGGCACTTAAGGATGTAAATGTAGTGAAAACACTTCCAACAGATTTGAATTTACTTTAAGATCCTGTATTCTAGACATGTAGAAAATCAATGCACATTTAAAAATTACTTGGAATACATTGTTTATTGCAGGTTTTAGTCTTTACTGTTTGTTTGATCCTCTTATCTACTCTGTGAAAGAAGCAATAGTCAATGTAGTAATCCTATTCCTGGCTACAAAGCTACTTGATTTAAAAAAAAGAAAAAAATAAATTCTTTTTTCAATAGCAAATTCATTACACATCCCTTGCTCTGCCTCACTTTCCTCCAGTGTGGCCTACCTATTAGAACTACAACACTCAAACAAGACCAAGCCATGGAAAAGAACTTCATTTTCTTTTTCCGGTTGTTTTACTACACCATGAAATTACTTTATACTGATTTGGATTCCTGCAGCAATGTCCTAAAGAAGTCTTTAAGCAAGCCTCACCTTTTCATTTTTATGTGTCTACAACTAGCTCTGCATGTTTCTTCTATCGTTGTCTTTCTGATTAATAGAATGAATGAAATGGTGAATGAAAAAAAGAAGGTTGAACAAATGCCTTGGAGAAGGCTATGCAGTGCACAGTACTGCTGGAATCACATTTTCACATAAAAATATAGGTGTATTATAGTAAGTGGTAAGTTACTGATGTAGACCTTGCAGTGTTGTTTTTGGTGACTGTGGGCAGATGGTTGGCACTCAAGGGGAGACTGAAAAAAACCCAAACACAAAAAGACTGCTGAACTGTAATCAGATCGTTAGATGGAGCGTAGAGCAATGGCAGTGTTCAGCACTAGGAGTTAGAAGGTGTACCATGTTTAAATAGCTTTTATGTGATGGTTTCTTGCTGGTAACTCTGGGTATCACACAGGAGATGCTTGCACAATAATTCTTTAACAAAGTTATTTTAAAATTTTATCTCTCAGTTTTTAGGATGAGTGGAAGTACTTGCTGTTAGGTTTGAGTGAATGTTCAGGATGGCTGACCTTGCATACATTTGCAGTAGCATCCTACTGCAGGTCTAAATCACAGGATGTAAAGTGATTTCAGATTTCAGTCTTTTCTCTGAGACAAGTTGTTCTGTGTTATTCTACAGTGATTTCCATTTTGATTACATTTCTCATGTTTCCTTATCAATTAGTTTACTTCTTATCAATGTCATTTGTATCAAAAGGATCTGTGTAGGAAAGAGCTAATAAAAGTGAGTATTAAAGAGATGCTGCAAATGAGGTAGTTTGGTACTTAATACTAATGTGTAAACAGTATTCCTTTCCCCTTTCTCTTCTCAGGTGGATCACCTTACTTAGCAACAAAAATCAATGAAGCAAAAGACTTGTTGGAATCCAGTGCCAAAAACTGAAACCTGAAGCCTTGGGTCATAGGAGATTCAGCAGATACATTGTGCAATAACTTTCATGTGTGCTTGTTCTGCATAGTTTCTTAATATTGATTGTTCATATTTATTGTCATAATTAAAATGTTAAGATTATTTAAGCAAACTGAAATCTTTTACAGTTATGTAAAGTTATGTACAGTCATGCCCCTGCCAGGAGCAAGGAATTAGAATGATGATCCTTATGGGTTCCTTCCAACTCAAGATGTTCTATGATTCTGTCCCAATTTAAGTGTATTCTTACTGAATTATAATCCCTTACAAACTTCGAAAAAGTTATTTTAACTGTGTTTTTTTCAGAAGTATTTGTTTGTTTCTTTTGTTAAATTTTGGATCTTTTAAAATAAAGATTTAAAAACAGTCTTTAATACAGGGTTGTTTCTTCGTTTGTGAAGAAACAACCCTATCTTTAGGGTCACCATAAAATCTGTGACAGTGCCTTGAGTCACAGGAAATACGACAGACCCCATTTGGCATGTTTTCGGCACCACCTTATGCTTGAACCTCTTCATTTGTGAAGTAGTAGGGTTTGTTCATGGGTGCAGTTTGAGAGCTGCAACTCAGGACAGAATGACTGATGGGACTACAGACTGCAGCTTCCACTAGGTGTGTTTATGGGGCTTGGAGCTATGGAGGAGGATTCTTGGGCTTGGTTACTTCTTTTACATATTAAAGGATCTCTGAAATTGTCAAGTAATTATTTAGACATGCTTTTACTTCAAGTCACAGAGTATGTTTAATCTCTGGTAGCTGGGGTAAGCATGGGGTTTTCTTCAAGGGTTTTCGTGGCAGTGGGATTGAAGAAGGTAGGTCCATGTGGCAGGGTTTAGATGGATTTTCCAGGCTGCTGCATGTCTAGGTTAGCTGAGTCGTGTGAGCCAGGAGAGTACCTGCTTTGCACATGGCTCCAGGAGCACTGCCTGGGTTAGTTCTCCAGTAATGCTCTCATTTCTTCATTATGCTTCATATCCCAGAGCATACATATCTCCCTGCTTATGTAGCATCCTAGCAATCTAATGCTGGCTTTGGGGAATCCTGAAGTCATGGATCTCAGACTTTAGAGAGAACAAGTTTTAATTGACAGCTCAGGGTAGGTGCTGCAGATTACTACCAGTAAGTTGTCTGCAGTTGGATTAAGTCTCCTAAGCGCAGTGCATTCAGTACAAGACTGAAAAACTTCTAGTGTCCATTCAAACTCTATCATTAGAGGTACAACAAACAGCTTACTGAAGTGCTACAAATAGAAAATTTAGATACTCCATTTTCTAGGTTATTTAGCCAGAGGTAAGTGGCTAAGACCAGTTAATATGAGGTTGGCTTTAATTATTTATTCACGAGAACATGCATCAGTAGTTCATCCAGTGGTGGATTTTCAGATTATGTGGATTTTTCCTTGAAAGTAAGAAAATTACCAATTTTTTTTTTTATCAAGTTCCTCACACTTTGTCACAATTCCCTTACTTTCATTAAAAGGAAATGAAAAATTTTAAGTTGACCCTATAAGAAAATACTAATTCTAAGTACTTTAGAGACTTCGTTGCAATTAGAGTGGCAAGACATATGGCACAATTTCACTGGAAAAAGCAAAAAAGATAGCTGGGATAAACCTGCCTGGGAGTAGCATACGCTGTACAAGTACTACAGTTGCATCATGTAACTAGTACTCTACTACAAGAAACTTGAATGAAAATAGTTCATTCCTATGCAGTGGCTTTAATTGGTTCTTGTTAAAGGAGTAGCCATCAATTAATGCACATTTAGGGTCAGTCATTCTTTTCATTGGTGTATCAGTCTGTATTGGCAAAAAATTGAACCATGACATTTTCATGTTGGGAGGAGGCAAGTGAAATGGTGGTGTTCCTAATTTTCTGAAGTGGAATCTGTAAGTGATATGAATCATTGTGCAAAATCAAAATTGACGTGAATGGTAGGGGGTAAAAACATTCTGCTTAATGATTTTGAACTGACTAGCTGTTGTTTTTATATAGCTACCTTATTTTTCCTGAGTAAAATGTGTTGCAGAGAGATGTTTTAAAGTATCAGTTAAATGCATTAAAGATGGCTTCTTGCTCTGTTCTTAAACATGAGCTTCCCATATCTTTTTAAGTAGTAGAGGGTTTGTTTTTTCTGTGAGATTCTATTCTTGATAATTTCTTTCCTGATGTAATTATATCTGATTATTTTGGATGAAACACTTTTTTTTTCTGGCTTTTAGTAATGAGAGAGATTGTCCATAGCAAAAAGAAATAAAACCAACTTCTAGTTCTGCTTTCTCCATTTTTTTTCAGAGCAGACTATTAACTGGTTAACAAATTTGATAAATTAACAAATTAAAAAAATCAGCAGATTAACTGGCTTGTCCTCTGTCTGGAAAATGCTGCAAAATTAATGAAGCTAATGAGGAGCAGTTGTGAAAGCATCACATATATAATAGCATATTTTTTCTTGTCTGTTTACCTGCACAGCTTGCTTTACCTACTAAGTGATGTTTAGAAGGATGAATATCGGACAGGGAAAGGCAAATCATGCAAGTGCTGCTCGATTTGTTGTTGCAGGTAGTCAACATGGCAGGCTGAGGAATGTCTTTGGATACTGCCTTGCAAAACAGCACCTGGATTGATGCTTAGCTGGGCTAGGAAGAACAGGATGCTACTATTTTTAAAAACGTAGGCTGGTAATTTAATCTTAAAAATATTCAGCCTTTTGAGACTATTTTCTTTACCTGTCAGATGGGCGTTTTTGTGTAAGAAAAGTGCATAGAGGTTGATTTATTCTGGTGCAATTTCTGTCCATCTGTAGTACAGGCAGACTCATTTTTCATGTGTTTCTTTAATGTTCAGAAAATATTCATCTGTAACTTCTTAGCTTGGGAATTCCCAGGTGTTTTTCTGCTTGGATGATAACCAGTCCCAGATATCCTCTACAGCTTCAGAAGTCAGATAGGACTGAGTACATTTATATGGCATTGCTGTGGGTGATTCCCAGTTTATTTAATGAAGTGGGTCTTGCTCATTTGCCTGGTTTTTCCTCTTAGTCCATGGGAGTTTTCTCTAATATTTCATTCTTTATCCTTCATACAGCAGAGTTAGGGATAGGTCTGCAAAAGACCCAGTGAAATCTGGTTATCTGCCTATGCATGAGTGCCACTTGCAAAACTTTTCCTGGCTTAGGATGGAACTGGGATAAAATTGAGACACAGTTCACAAAACCTTTGCCTGATCTTCTAGGTAGTTTTAAAAGTAAAAATGTACTGTCCTGTGTGCTTGGATTTTTGCTTCTGTATAGGTGTAAAATGACTTGCTTCTTGCAAGGTCTTTGCTCTGTTCAACACTTTTCTCATCCTTATACCAACAGTTTGGGTGTCTGGTGTCTTCAGTTCCCTAAAAAGCTTGGATCTGCTGTCTGTGGTTGTAGGGTGCCTCATCAGCCTGGGTGTGAAAATCACAATATCTGACCTGCTGCTCAGGTGAGACTGGTGATGAAGCTGGGGCTGAGGAGGTGACAGCACTTGCTCTGCTTCCTGCTGCAGCTGTGCCTTGCTGCAAAATGTAAGGCTCATAAAGCCTGTGAGATTCCTGGGCCTGAGTACTGAGCTCAGGTCAGCTTCAAACTGTGAAACGACATCTAAACAACTTAAGGAAATTCACCAGCTGAGCTATTACTGACTTCTTAGGAGACTCACTTCCCACAGGTTGGTCCTTAGGGTTTTTCCTTTAATTCTGACTCTTCTGTGAGCTTCTGTATGCTTGTCTGACTTTGGCAAGCAGCACAATAGACTGGCACTAAATGGCCAGCTAAACTTTACAGAATTTTTAGTTGAATTATGACAAAACTAATGTTTTCCTTGGGTCAAAAGCAGCAGGATTTTGTGTGTAGATTGCAAAGCCATATTGATGAATTTGGATCATCACCAGTGCAGTCTTGGGACTTTTGAACTTTGTCATTTCAGCAATTGCTCTTAAGCAATAGGTTGTATGTACGTGTATGTATAAACACACATGTGTTTATACACATACACAGAGCATTTCTAGATCCTGTGTGGAATTTTGCATCTGTACTGGGGCACACTTTTAAAAAAGAATACTTTTCTTGATTTTTTTTTTTTTGTTTTGTTTACTAAATTTTCCAAATCAGATCAAGACAGCAAAAATAATGCCAAAATAAATCTTAATTTAATTATGTGCATAAATATGAAGCCAATTTAAAAAAAATCAACACACACCGCCCAAATGTCTCCAATTTTTGCGGTGTATTGAGTTTGTTCTCAGTGTTGCTCTGGTGTGGATACATACAGTGTAGTTTTGAGTCTTTTAAAGAAATAGTGTTCTTCTGTCATCATACTGTATTTGCCCAAGATCCTTGTACCCAACTTTTTTAAATGAGGCAAATATAAAAAATGACAGCTTTTTGAGATGTTGCCCAAATAAAATTTTCTGTTTGCAAATAATTAAAATCTAAGCTACATCTAAAATACGCTTTTGTATTTTACTCTGGGGGCATTGAGTAGGAGGGAGGGAATTCTAAATCCTCATTTGATGTCTTACTGGTTGTTAATGGTCAGTAAACCATGGATACTCATGAATACTTGAATTGTCAGCCTAGTTAGCAATACACCTACTTCCTTTATTAGGAAATTGCAAAACTGTACTTAGAATGAGAAATATAATCTTGACAATGGTAACATCATCAGATTGACATTCTTAAGATTTTTCAAGAGGTAGTTATGGAACAACACAGTAATTGCTCTACAGCTTCATATGACATTAAAACACCTCTACTGTGCTATTGCAATTTCCTTATTTATATACTAGCTTATACAAAGAGAGGTGAATTAGCTGGATTTTTTTAATATAGCAAATATTGCATCTAATAAACTGTAGTTTTAAATAGTGGCAAAGTTCTCCAAAATTACTGTGTGATGTAAATATTACATAAAGTATGGTTCTGAATACAGTGATTTCTCCTGACTGTTGGATTTGTTTAGGGCAACTCGGGTGTTCCTTACATCTATCTGGCAGGTGAGTGAACAGTTTGTGGTGCAAAGAATACTACTAGAGGTCCTGAACATTCCACTGAATACAATTTGACTAATGCAATGTTAGGAAGAAATTCTTCACTGTGGGGGTAGTGAGGCACTGGTTGCTGAGAGTAGTTGTGGATGCCCCATCCCTGGAAGTGTTCAAGGCCAGGCTGGACTGGGGCCTGAGCAACCTGCTCTAGTGGAAGGTGTCCCTGCCCAGCAGGGGCGTTGGACTAGAGGATCTTTAGTGTATCTTTCAACCTAAACCATTCCGTGATTTTGTAATATAATGAAAGAAGTGTAAACAAAATTCTAGTGAACTCAATAGGTAAGAAGTTGTTGGCAATGACTGGGAGCAGGTGGAAGTGGTTAAGGGGCTTACTCTGTGGAAAGGCTGGTTTGTCCTGGGTCTTTGCCTGTTCAACAAACTTGTCAGTGACCTGCAGGAGACTGGGCACTCTCTCAAGTTTACTAATGATGCCAAATGATGTGAACCAGTCTTTACACTGGAGGGAAGAGCTGACATTCAGGGGGACCTGGAGGGGCTGCAGAAACAGGGTGGCGGGAACCCTTAATGAAATTCCACAAGGGTGGGTGCAGAGCCAGGTGCCTGGGAAGAAGTGCACCTTGAAGTTCTAGGGACTGGGGAATGCCAGACTGGGGAGCGATTCTGCTGAAAGGGGCCTGGGGCACAGCAAGAACAAGAGCTGGTGGCATGTCCCTGCAGCAGAGAGAGACAGGAGCCTCCCAGCTGTGTGAAGGGGAGCTTGGTCACCAGATCAGCAGAAACTGGTCTTCTCAGCCAACCACACCGTGCTGTGGCATCCAGTCTGGAGACCTCTGAACAGGATAGACATTGGCCAACCACAGCAGGTCTAGCAAAGGCCACCCCAGTGTTTGGGGGCTGGAGCACTTGCCCTGTGAGGAGGGGCTGAGGGAGTAGGCCTTGTTCACCCTGAAAAAAGCAAGTGCTGCTGGGGGACCTCAGAGCAGCCCTTCAGCATCCTAAGGTCATAACGAACATGGTCCAGGCTCTCCACAGTCATGTATGGTGGGAGGTTGAGAAAAAATGGGCACAGGTTGAAAAGGGAGGTTGGACATAAATAATACTGTTTCACCCCAAAATCCAGCAGTGACACAGGTTGTGCATTCTCCTTCCTTGAGAGTTTTTCGAGATCCACTGTTCTGACCCTGCTTGTGGCCTTGCTTTGAGCAGCAGGTAAGACCAAGGAACTCCTGGAGTCCCTCCCAATCTGCATTGTCCTATGCAACAAGATCCAGTGGGGAGGACAGATGGCAGAGCTATAATAACAAAGGAGTCACATTCAGGGAAATATACTGCTGTAGTTCTATGCATGTCTTCTGTTTGCTTGCTTTTTATAAAGTCTGAAGTACAGCTGAACTTAGAATCATATTTAAAATAGTATTGAGAGCTGCACAATATGAAATGTAAGTATTTTAATACCACTCTCTGTTGGTGTCCTGGAGCCAATGCTTCAGGGCACTCTGGGTCCAGTCTTGGTGCTACTAGTCCAGCCGGTCCTTTGTTCTTAATACTGGGTGGTGGGAAGCCTTTTAGTCTCCACTGGGCCAAGAACAAAGATGTTCTGCCTTGTAAAACTGCCAGTGGCATGAACAAATAGAAATACCTCCTGAAATCATCAGCACCTAGTTACTGTGTTCAACAGTGGGCCAGCCTGTAATTGTTTAGTGCTTCCTGCACTTCAGTGGGAATTTCTGTGGAAGCAACTGCTGCAGAGAGAGGCTTAAAGATCTGAGTGCTGAGTTACTGACAGCAGGTCAGGTTTCTTGAATTAACTAGAGGACTGCCAGATTCCCAATTAGGTTTATTTTACTCGCAGCTGGAGAAGAAGCAGTGGGTTTCCCATTTGAGATAAAAAATGTCCTTTGTAAGCTCTGATTTGTTATGTTTCTTCTGATCCTGATGTATTATTTAACCACCAGTCCACATCACTCTCAACAGCACATGGGTACCCTTCAGCAGGGACCTTAAATACCTGGCAGAGCAAGCTGGGATCCAGGAGCTGTGCCACAAAGCAACATCTGCAGCCTCCTTATGTTCTCAGTTGGCATCTTCATACGTTGTTATTACACAATTAAATATTTCAGTGCTTGGTGAGTTGGCTTTGGTCTTTTTCACCATTGCCATCATTAAGATACAATCCTGCCGGTATTTCCACGGCTCCTGCCTTCCCTTCAAGCCATCTTCTCAGTAACTGTGAAAGTGCCCTCACTATGTCTTTTTCTTTGTGCAACCACTCTAGCTCCAGTCTTCAATAATTCATTATCTTGCAGGAGGTGCACCAAAATGATTTTAGCTACCTCCAACTTTTTTGGACAGAAGGATAATAAAAATGATTTCACAGTAACTAAAGTAAGTCAGTTCATTGCTGAAAGCACTTAAATATAACTTATTAGCTATTCAGGAGGAAGGTTTTACTAAAGGTACAATGCATTTATGTATTGAAGTGCAGCTCAGCTCCTGAAAAATGACTACGTAGATAAGCACTTGTCACATCTTATTTTTGTTGATTTTTTTTCTTTCCTTTCTAAATTTGTTTTTTGCTGTTAACTCTATTGCTGTCATGATTTTAACCATGAAGTAGCTGGATCTTACTCGTAGTGAATTACACTTGAGTCTTGCCACTGACAAGCTGCTGTTACAGGCATTCTTACAGGACAGAAGGTCAAGTCAGTGTGACCCATGGTAAAATATGACACAGAAACTTTTGGAATATGATGTTTGAGATGAAAAGATCACATTGCGGTCCAGTTTTCGATGTCTGGGGTAAAAAAAATATGACTGAGAATGCTGAGGTAAATCTACACAATGTGTTAAACTCTTAATTTCCACTAGACCTGACAGTGTGCCAGTATGTCCAGTGGGGGATCAAGAGTCACTTTGGCTCCAACAGCATCCATGGGTAATCTAATTTCCTAGTTTATTGATGTCTGAGCATAGGGGCTATTAGCACTAATAGACTTAATTCTCGTACTGTGCAGAGGCACGACATAGTCCTGAGGAACCAGAGGTTAAATCAAGAAAAAAATATAACTGCAGTACTTCCCAAAACTGAGGTGAAGAAACAGCTGGGGAGGTGTTTCTAGAGTACAAGTCTGACTGCAGACATCATAATTCAAGTTACTCAAATGTTTGGCTCCTTTTATCTGTTTTGGATCTTGCTGTTAGCACCTTGGTACTTGTATACAAATACTTGATAGCACAATCACAAAAGCAATAAACAGCCTTACAAAGACATAAATCTAAGGTGACTCCTTCAAGTGGAACCTTACCTTAAGCACGATTTCAATGTCACGTATCATAATTGCATCTAATATTAGAGACTGACTTAATGCAACACAATGTCAATGACAATATAAAGGCAATCATGAACAGAGAAGATAACTGAAAACTGTTTGGGGGGATAGAAGGAAGGATTACACTGCAGTGAAGACTTCTGTAGACATTACAAACCTTTTTCAGTGACATGCAGAGGAATTTTTTTTTCTCTCCTAAACTTCTGGAAACTTTCTTCCAGTTTCCATTTTGATCCTGGAATCTGCCTGGAATCTCTAAATGTGATTTATGGTTGGCGTGTCTTGTCCCCTTCCTCAAACTTCTGAGTCTATCTTCAGTGCTGAGCACTGAAGTTACATGTATAAAGTTGGTTAGCAAGCTGAATAGATTATCAGCTGCCGAAAATTAAATGCATACATATGAAAGAGTTTTCTTCTCCCCTCAGCAGCACATATCCTCCCACCCCCGCAAAGGGATATGGTTTAAAAGGTGTGAAGCTAGACTATTTTGTCTCTATCAAAGTCTGAAGACAGAATGAAAATGCCACTCACCTTCCTAAATGACTGGGAGTCTCTATTGGATTGTTTGTGGCTGTAGGTAGCAGCAGTGTGACCTGCTTATACCAACTTAAAAGCCTGTAACCACGGAAGGCCCCTGTGGCTTGCAAGATTCCTTCTTGCAATAGTGCTTGTGATGGGGCTGTAATTTCTATGAATTGAAATGACATCAGCTGTACTGCACAGTCTCTGGCTTGCCCTGATGTGAATGCACAGGTGCACACAGAGGTGCTGGAGAGGAGCTGCCCTTGGCAGTGGCCCTTTTAGACTTGCTTAAGACCAGGCACACACAAGCATCCTCCATGTGCTTCATGTTTGGCTGGCCTACAGAATCACAGAAGAGAACCACAGACTCTACTGAGTTGGAAGGGACCACAAGGGCCAATGAGTCCAACCCTTCTCCCCTTGTCTCCTCTCCTTAACAGAGGAATGGATTTATTTATGCCCATGAATGTTTAGCTGAAATTCTGTGATAAAACTAGAGATAGCACCTCACGGAATCCATATAACCAAAGCAAATGAAAAACCTTATAGACATTAATGCAGCAGCAGGTGAAGGCTTAGGTTCTGAAACACAGAAGCTTGCCTGGTCCTTTTCTACTCATTTAAATGGATTCCCCTCCTCCTCCCCCTCCCCCTGCCAAAAAACAAACAAAAAACAACCCAAAACAAACCCAAAAAGCAACCAACCCAGAAGTTCAGAGGGCATCAGTTGTACTCCAGTCTCACTGGTTTGCCATGAAAGCCAGGTTGCTGGACCTGAAGCTAAGACAAGCTTTAAAAGTGACCCCATTGGAGCCTAACAACACCTGAATTATCAGGATCTCCTACAATAGAATGAATTTTTTTTTTTTTTCAGTGGGCTGCCATTCTGATAATGCTTTGAATGTCAGCAGTGATTAACTATTTCTAATTAGTCCTTCCAATTCTGTGAGGAAGGAAGAAATCCATAATACAAAATGAATTCTAATGAGGGAGGGAACTCTCTTCCTAAGAAACAGTGCTCCAAGAGCTGCAGAGATTCGCCCCATGGGGACTCGTCTGACACTTTAGCTTAACACTTGAGGTTTTAAGTGACCCTACAGAATATAAATCAGCCTGTGCTGCTTCAGCATTAGCTGCTGAGCAGCCAGTGTGTGGAAAGTTGACCTCTTTACTCAGGTTGGCTTGAAGCTTAGTTGAAAAAACACACAGGTTTTGTTGGATTTAGAGTGCAGGTGGGAAGCACTCATAAGTTGGTTCTACATTGAAGCCAGTCCATGGATGACAAGAAAAACCATGCTGAGATGTCCTTGGTGCCTGGTGAGCTCCTGGTTTGGGATGTCCCTGGGTGAGGATGCTGAACTCATAAGCAAATGACATTACAGCCCTGAAAGTGAGTCTACTCCTACAAGCTCGTGTTACCAATAGCCTTTAATAAATATGCAAGCATAGGCTTTTACAGTCCAATTTGAAAAATTGAAAGCATGACAACTCTAAAGCTATTAATGATACCAATGGCTACTCTGTGTGATTCCAGACCAAAGAAGAAAAGCCATAGTAGGTGATGGCTTACACCTTACAAAAGGGCTGGAGTTGAGCACCTGGGGGACATGATACCAGTTCCCAAAATGCAGCAAAAAGAATGAACATAAATGCTTTCAAATTTTTGAATGACTCCGTGTTTCATAAAAATGTGGAGGGGAAAATGATTTCACAAAAGACAGAGGCACTTTTTCAATTAAATAACTCATCCATGCCTGGAAATGCCACTCTCTGATTCACATTTTCCTCTGCTGCATCCATCCAGCAGAGGTTGCTAATGATTCTGGTAGCAAGTTATTTCAGTCAGTAAAGGTAAACTGCAGAATACAGGATTTTTCCCACTGACCTTTGTGCCTGCTTTTGTATCCCTGCTTGCACTTGTGGAAAAGCACTGAACAGGTATAAATGCTCTTCATATCTGATACCTGGTAGCCTATAGCTATACCGAGGCAGCCGGGTAGAAATGAGGCTGCCTTGCTTTTGTTGCTTTATGAAATACTCCCCTTTTATCTTTAGTTTTTCTGCAACCAGCAAATTGCTAATGCCTCTGACTGGCAGGCAAGATTGCCTGATCCTCATTGCTGCAGTTTTGCTACCAATGCCCAGGGCTGAAGAGAATTTGTAACAGCATGAAAGATAGGCTGAATATGACGAGGCAGTGGATATGAGTTTGTGGAGTTTTTTTCCTGAGGACTTTGTTTCAGTTTCTTTCATGTAATTTATTATTTCTAGGCTTGTGAATAAGTCAAAAGTAAGTGTTTGTTGTTATTTTGATTTTTATTTTAAAGAGAAATTATCTTCCTGCTTCTAAGGAGATTGACATGGTGGTCTCTGCTTTCAAGGAGGATGTCTCTTCAGTTTTCTTTTCTTTAGCAGCCTGTTGGACACCTTTGTGGAGGTTCAGAACACTTCTGTATCCAGCAAAGCGGAGTAGCAACAGCTGCATTTATCTGGCAATCCTAATAACCTACTTCAAGTTACGGGAAATAGAACCCAAAAAGTTTTTGGAGAATTGAATCCATGGCATTTCCTATATTTCACATCATTTGAATGTGAATAATGAAATTCAGCAGCCATCATTCTTCATGTTTAAAAAGTGTATGTGAGCAGGTAAGCATTTTAAACAAGAAATGCAGTGCCAAAGTAATCCCTGCCATAATACCCTCAAATTCCCTGGAGTTATAGTGGGGATTAACTTGCTTCATGATGTTTGAAAACTGAAGGAAAAATGAATTAAAGCTTTCTACCAGAAATTCCAATCAACATTAAAGAGTTGAATGAATACTACTAAACATAAATTAAAAAAAAACCCAACCCAAGCCTGCTCTTTCCTGCTCCAAGGCTTAAATAGATGTTTTTCATCCATTTTTCTTCTCTGTGAGTGGCTTTGCTTAGTGAAAGTTTTATTAGCACAAATAGATTAGAAGAATGAACTTCTGAGCTAGGCACAAGTGTTAAGAGGAAAGAATTGGCTTTAGTCCCACGTGAACATTTGCATAAACTGTGTAAATCTGCATAACCACTGACACAGTGGAAACACAAGAGGTCAGCTCAGGTATTCTGCAGTAACTGCTACAGCAAGTACGGAGTAAAAAGAAATATTAGCAAAATAAGTAGGAAAAAAAGGAATTTGCAGACTGTTTGTAAATATATTTTTGAGAGCACTAATAGAAAGTAATCTGTGAACTTGAACTATTCACTGTTGACTACCCACTGAGATTTGGCCTACTATAATGGTTTAAGATGAAAACTGGTACACCGTTGTAAAACCTAGGCTCTCATTTGTAACTTATTTCAATCAAAATGGAAGCATTTTGAATCTTTCTAAACATGTCAGTTATGAAGTCTGTGTCCAGTTGCCTGATACTAAGAGATGAGTGGGAAGCCTTGATGATTAAGCTATTTGATGAGTACAGTACAATTCAGCAAAACAGTTGCAACATCTATAAACACAACAAGATTGAGTTTCTGGCCTGATGCTGTGATAAAGAAAGTGCAATCTTCTGTACTGTCCATCTTCTACTGATTCCTTTTTCATATTTATTATTGAAAAAATTACTGGGAATTACTTCAGTATTGTCCTTCTGTGGTTGGGTTTTACCAGTCTGCTGAAAATGTCCACTGAAGTGGTTTCTCTAAAGACTTTTGACCTTTAAGGTGAAAAAACCTCATACATAATCTTCAGTGCAAGTTTTTATAGCTGCTAAGCAATTTTCCAATGCAGCTGGCCATTTTTATATCTTGAAAAACTGGTAATGATACAAACAGTTGATTATGGTTTACAATGGCAATAAACCTCTCAGTACTGGTTGTTACCAAAATAAATTGCCATTCTGTTAAATGTTAAATAACAAGTCATAAACTGCTGAAAACAACCAATTTCTTGTGGATTATTGCCTGAATAAATTTTAGTAGGAAGTGCAGATCATGAAGTTGTGATCAGCAGATCAGACCTAATGAAATTTTATATATTTTAAAAAGCTGAAGGATCCTCAGAATATGATGCAAACTGTAACAGCCATTAAACAACAAAAAAAATTACGTCTCCTGGTAGTTTTGGGATTTTTGTGTGAGACTATTTTTATCTTCTGACACCAGCTCTTGCTGTTTTTCATTGTTTCTTCAGGTGTTGGAAAACCCAATCAATGCCATCACGCTGAGCTCACAGAGAAGGCAGACAGGAGCCCGTTCAAATACAAAGCACCTACATGAGATGTCTGCTCAGAATCAGAGGGGTTACTATCTTCTTTGGAGTAATTACTACTGCTCATCTCAAAAGCAAAAATGCCATCAAACATTCATAGCTCAGGTGCCATCTTCCCAAGAGTGAGTGACAGATCTTCACCATAGCAACAACTGTTATCTCCTAAGAATAACATTAACCTCCCTTGTTACTAGTTTTAAATCCTTGGGTATAAACAGCATTTGCAAAATTCCTTGATTGTGCATTTTCACTACTTAGTATGTACTGGGTGTGCATTAGCTGCTGTAAGACTAAAAAAGACATTACCAGAAGAGGAAGTAATTAAAGGGATGGAAATACAGCCATTAATAATCCAGTCCTGCAAACATGATCAGGGAGAGGTCTCCTGTTCATGCTCATGAAAATCAGACCTCTCCACAGAGAAGCCTGGCAGAGAGCGCTCTTCAGCCGCAGCATCCTCCCCCTTGATCCACAGGTTGGTTTTGAATCAGTCAGGGAGAGGTGGGAGAAAAGAGAAAAAAGGAGGAAGGGAGAGAGGGTTATTTCTATTTCTCTCCTTTTTCTTCTGCACCTTCCTTCCTGCATACTTTTTTTCTCAGGCAGGGTTGAAATCCAGGAAACCTGTACCAAATATTTTAGCTATTTTAAATTGCTGCATTATGCAATTTTTTGGAATGTCACCAAAGCTTTTTCAAGTAAAGGAGATGAAATTCCCCTCATAATAGCCCTGTAGGATACAGTGATATCCTGGAAGTGCCATAAAAATGCCATTAAGAGACATTTCATTTTGGCTTCTGGGGGCTCTACACTTATCTATTTTGACTTAAACTCTTTCTTCCATCTCTGCAAGAGAGGAACATGACACAGGAGTTGCGCAAAATGAGCTCAGATCAGGGAAGACAGATTGTAAATCGAGACTTGCTAGAGCTAAATCATGTTCTCTCTCTTGATCTCTTATCTGATAACTTTTATCCAAAAGGTATTGAGGAAGTTAATTGCAACAGCTAAGATGAATCTTTAGGAAATATCATTCTCCAGGGCCTTCTTTCCCCTGCTCTCCAGACCCCATGTTGCATTTTTTTCAAGGCCTCAGATATGAAATGGTTATCTTGTGAAATTTAACGTCCTTATCCTTTCCTACAGAACTGTTCAGATGAAGAAGAAAACAGTAACTTTCTATTTGCAAGGTTTAGGAATCCAGAGAAGCAGTGCATGAGGGGGAAAGGCAGAGGCTTTCTGAATTCAAATGCTTGCTGTACTTGACAGGCTAAAGACAAAGGTAATAAAGAATGTTTTCTTTTTAGAGACTGAAGTACTATAGACACTCGTGGATTAGATAACAGGCCGAAATTCCTATTGTAAACTTCTAATTACCCTGTGTGGCATGACTTCTGGATACACTGTCTTGCAAAGATGGTGAAGTTGTGAGTACACGTTAAGGCAGCTTTATGCATATAAAGAACAGGTGTTGGTAAAGGCTGTGGGAGATCTAGTTACTCACTGGAAATAGGTATCATAAAACTCTTGGTGGCAAAATACTGCAACTTTCCCATTGCCAATAAGTATTTTAATATTCTCAGATCACCAAACTAACAACAGGGCCAGTTGTTACTTAATTGACAGAACACAGGCACTAGCAGACGAGAACATTTAAAGGAAGACAAGAACATAATCAATAGCTATTGGGAAGGGTCAGGTTATATCACACTCAAAAGGAAAGCTCTTCTCTCACAGGTAAGTCAGATGGATAGGAAGGACATTATTATCCATGCAATACATTGGTGTGTATGCAATGAGGTTAGCTAAATAAAATTCATAGGAAGAGGGAGGCCCCATCTGCTTTGACACCAATGCAAGCACAAACAGCTTTTAACGTTTTGCACACTCAAAATCAAGTAAATTACCATCTTGCTGACAGCTTCAGCAGTGGCATGAAAGCTGGTTGGATACAGCCTCTGATTTTGTGCGTTATCTGCTTCAAGATCCAAGGGGTTTTATATTTTAATGTATCAAAGAAATGGATAAAAGTCAGGATGCTATGTCAGAGGGTGCATAAGGATCTTGAATGCTGAGGAATAACTTACATTTATGGACATATGCAGATGCAAAGACATTCCTAAAATATTTCTGCTATGTGGCACAGACAGAGGGACAGATGATGTTTTCAAAAGTAGGACTGGATTCAGTGATCTAGGTTTTCCTCCCTCATCTTGACAATATGCAATTTGTATATTCACCTCCAGTATCCTAGTATCACATGGAATTTTTGAACTCTAGTTGTATGTGGCCTATGTACTGATAAGGCATTAAATAGATACAGTTTTCACAGCACTGCTGGCATCTACAGTGCTTTTGGACCAGAGCATGTTGTTGTTCATAAGCTAAGGAAGGTGGTGAGTCCACAAAACCAGACATGGCTAGGGAGGATGCATGGGAAGCAAGGGCTGTGTGTGGTGGTGTGTGTGGTAAAAGTAAGCAGGGTGAAGCTAGAGAGAAGACACTTCCTAAAGGAGGAAGAAAATTATCTATCCTTTATTACAGAGTTTTCCTTCTGGTGTTTTTCTTTTTCCTGAGCATGGCAGAGCAGAGATTTATTGTGAAATCTAGCAAAAGAAGTGAACTTTGATTTTGTTTGCTCGGTTTCTCAAGAGTTGTTCTAAGACTAAGGTTAAAGGCCACTAAACAAATGCAGGCTCCATTTGTTTGGAAATGACTTAATGGAAAATATATTTATATTATCCAGTGACTAGTTTTTTTATATTTTGCACTGATACTTTCTTCATGCAAAGGAATCAGGACTTGAGTTGTGTGTTTCTTTATGTGCAAGTGCAATCAAGACAAAAACCCAAAACCACAAAAAGTATTTT
The DNA here is from genome assembly GCA_013398275.1 of Promerops cafer. NCBI lineage: Eukaryota > Metazoa > Chordata > Aves > Passeriformes > Nectariniidae > Promerops > Promerops cafer. The sequence goes on from VZSE01013026.1 coordinate 1,993,510, forward strand.
TAACAGAGTTATATTGCACTGCATTTCAGGCAGTAGGAAGGGGAGACCCTCTGGGAGGAAAGCCCTGGACAGGCATTGACTTGATACCATTTTTCTGACCCCTGTTTCTCCATACACTTTGAAGGAGGTTGATGTTAAAAGGTGGAGCTGCAAAGCCAAGTGTATTTTCCTCTATATTTGCAGCTCAACAATGAAAGAGGGTGACTGTGACACACAGGACAAGAAGTGAAATGTATACTCAGTACCATTCCCCAATTATTCTCATTTTGTGAAGCCAACAGAAACCTCAGTAATGGCCTTGCCGTGGAAAGGGAGTTTTGAATGGCAGTTTGTTTTATGACTCTTAATTTATTTCTCCTTCAGTTGCTGGTCTCACGACTGACTCCTCCTTCCCTCTCCCACTCACACTGTGTGGCGTCATTCTGCAACAGCTTTCTGTGCATTTCACTGTACGCAGCCTCATGAGTCTTACTGTGAAATGCTTTGGCACATAGGCAGTGAGGAAAAATCTGTGTAACAAGCCTGATGCCGTAGAAATATTTTGTGTGCTCCTCTGCAGAGGATAGAAAGTGTAAAAACACAGGGGAAGGTATTCTGCGGGAAAAATATATTACTGTATGTCACATGAATGGTGTTTGAGAGCTACAAATTCCTGCACAAAAAATAATAAAATGTAATGAACACCTCTCCTGCTGGAAGCCTACATTAGAAGACATAGCTCAGCTTCCACTAGGGTTGAGGCTTGGTAGAAAAAGTTCAGGAGAAGGGGAGAAAGAGAGGAGCCCTCAGACCCTTCCAAGCAGGTGGACAGTTCTTCTCATTGTCACGCTTGGACAGTGTGTGACACAGGTATCCCACATGTATCTCTGCAAATCCTGAGCCCACACTTGAATGATGCACCAAGTAGTGATGGACGTGCACCTGCCTGTCCCTTTCCCAGGCCTTACTTGGGAAAAGGAGTTGCAGCTGAGGTTGAAATGAAGTGGGATGATAGGAAAGAAAATGTGGTGTGGCCAGCCAGTGGAAATAGACCTGGGCTGCTTCTGAAGTGCCCTGAATCTCTCAGCTGGTGTGCACACATCTCACTCTCCCATTGAATGATGGGAAGGGAGGTCAAAAGAGCTCAGTTGGAAACAACTGCCAAGGATAGCAAATTCTTACAAATTAGCGTGCCTTTTGGGAAGGATGAAGGCAGTGCAATTTTGATGAGAAAGGCTGCTTTCGGCTTGGGCTTAATCATGTAAGGGGCTGAGTGCCTTCAGTCCTCATTCATGTTGATAGGAACTGACTGTCCTCATGCTACCTGGCAGGCACGGCTGCTAGGTCAGCTCTCATTCCCCTTTCCCCCGCAGCCTGTCACTTCACTTCCTGAAGAATGTCTTATTTGATGTCATCTGTAGCACAGGGAATTAATGAGGTTTTCTTTCAGAGGCTTTTCATTTATCCCCAGAAAATCAAAGGGACAGATGTTTTTCTCTGCTAGAAAGTAAATCTCTAAGAAGATGACAGAAAAGAGCTGGTTGGATGCTTGTAGCATCCCTGTCCCAGAGATGCAGAGGGGGTTTGGACCTACTTTGAGTCTGTGAAAAGAAGGAGCAGTTGTTTGGTGTCTGACCATCCTCATGAGCTGTGATTCTCCTTTCTTGTTTCAAAGGATTTCTAACCCTCAGGGACCACCTCTGACCACATCATTCCTCTAGAAATGGATGCAAGGCACGCTTAATGTCAATGACATCTTAATCATCTGGTCTTTGAAAAGCGAAAAGGCCAAGAGAAATACTTCTGTTAGCAGGAGAATCATAGTATTTGATAAACATGGACTGCATGCATCTAGTTGAGATGCCTCTATGCTGAACTGTGCAATTCACAAAATGTAAATGGGGTGCTTATCAGATGGATTATTTTCTGAAAGCACAGTCAAAATTACAGTAATTACTTTTCCTCCTGCTACATTATCTGTATTCCCAAGAAACTTTATAACTTCATGCAGAAAATAAATAAATATTTACTTAAGAGATCAGAATAGCTGAGTAAAGGTTCCCTTCACTTCCCACAAAATCAGCATTTCTCTTGAACGAAAAGCTATTCTTGGCAGCATGAGATTTTCATGGGGGCAGGTACTGTCAATGAAAATTTTTTCCAAGGAGATCACTAGATATTAATCTAGATTTTCAAGAAGCTACAATTTCCTTAAATTCCCACCTCTTCGACATGCCCTTGGGTGAGAAATGAGTTTCTATTATTCTTTCTTCAGCAAATGAGTGCTTCAGCCCAGCTTTTTAGATATAACTACTAAGATTATTGCCTGAGAATAATCAATATTAAGGACCCACATTTTTAATGTGAGATAAAGGTTAATCTGCTTTGTCCCTCCACTTAGACTCCCTTAAGCCCACTCATATACATGCATTTGATTATATTTTGTGATTTGCAAAGAATAAATCTAAAGGACTAGTTAAAAAAAATTCATCTGCCATGGCTTGTTCAGCTCATCAAACTTTGTAGAGTATGGTACAATTCTAACACCAACTGGTTCTACAGTGTCATAGGGCTCTGTAGACAAGTAATAAGCAAGCTTTATAACACTCCTTCATCCATCCCAAGTGTAAGCATTTTTTCTAGTTGTTTTTTTATTAATTTGGTTTTTTATTCTCACATATGAAAAGTAAAAATTTTCTTGGGCACTTGTATCCTTTGTTGTTCTAGAGTGATAGTGCCCATAGTCTTCTGTGGTTTTGTCCTCAAAATTTCCCCTCGAAGTTGAAAGTGCTGTTTAGTTATAACTGAGAAACTGAAGAACAGAAAAGTTAGAAGACTTTTCTCATGGCCACCTGGGAAAGTCAAAAGGGGTCAAGAGCTCAAGCTATGAATTCAGCTGGGACCTTCTCACTTCCTTTCAAGCTTGCATGTAAGAAAAATGGTTCACAGCCACTCTCACATCTCTGACCTGGGAATAATGCAGTGTCCTCACGGGGTACATCTGGATCTAAGACAACCTGTCTGACTGTACTCTGAAACAGCCTCAGAATGTTCAGCCTGTTCATCACAGTCTTCACCATGATCTGTGAGGATGGGAACAAGCAGCTGGGTGGTGCTACACACTGGAGCAAAAAGACCAGGACATCAATCCCTTTAGTGACAGCACCAGGGTCTGAGAGCTAACTAGTTCCTAGGACACTGCCTCAGCCTCTGAACTAACCTTCTTCCCATAAAATGAATGTGCTTTGTAGCTGGGCAGAGACCTGGAGCAACGTGAGCAACACCATGCCTTGAGCAATGTAACGTGAGCAACACAATGCCAAAACCACCCATTTGATTCTGACTGAGAAATCAACACAAAGATTCAACCTTGTCCAGCTCAGCCCATGCTCTAAGTGCACGGAGATGATAAGAGAGGCGTTGCTGTTCTGTAACGCATAAGTGCAAATAGTTGGGAAGTAGCTCAAAAGATATCAAGTAACTAATTGAGCATCATGACTGCACCACTGCATAAACTCCTTGAAAGAGCAGCAAAGGGTGAAAATTGCTGATGGCAATTTCCACAGTAGAGTAATTTAGCTCAGAGGCAAAGAGAGTGGTGAAGGAGAGAGAGAATATATATGTCAGCGTGGGAGAGGGTGGATTGGTACAAGAAGGAGTGCATTAGAGTATGTGTGAGTGTGGAGGAGTGAGTTTCTCAGAATTAGGGCAAATTCTGCATTCATAGTAGGCCTTGCAAAGAAGCTGCATGTGTGCATGTGTATACATATATACAGGTTTGAGCTTGGCCATCTCGGGGTCATGAGTGGTTTTTAAGACATTTTTCTAGAATATATTTCCAGTTCTTGCAAGTGTAGGGAAAAATAACCTTGAAGGTGGAATTGAAAGTCAGCTGAAAATGCAAAACTTAGAAGATGTACCAGTGATTTGGAAAATATAAAAGCAGCAAGACTCTCTTTTTTCAGAAAGTGGAAAGATGGAGATGGGGAGATGGCAAGGGAGGACTGATGTTATAATTGCCTCTTGGAAAGGTGTTGGCGGTGTTTATCAAAAGAGGAAATGTAGGGTGGGTGGGCATTCCACCTCCATCTCTGGGCAAAGGAGAACATGTGGAGGATTCTGTTCCACTGGCAATAAGGAGTAGGAGTTTAATTGCACAGATTCGTCCTTCCTCTTTCACCATACCTGTGCCTTCATGTAGGCAAAAAGAAGATGCTGTTTGCTGTAACCCAGGGTCATTGGATGTAGAGACGAGAACACGTAGAAATCAAAGGTTAAACCAGTGAGAAATTCTTTTCAACAGCAACTTAGTAAAAAATGACTCTTTATTGAGATGGGCAGTGAAGTATATCCAAGTTCTCTATGCACACTGCATCTTTCCAAAATGTATGCCAGGAAAACAGAGTCAGATGTTTAGGCTCTGGTTCCTACTCATTGCTAGTTTCCCTGGTAATCCACTCTAGCAGTATTCCAGCTTTGAGACTCCTAAGCACAAATTTTTGGGCTCATTTCCAGTCACTTACCTTTCCAGTGGGAACAGTCTATTTCTTACTTCACCCACTTAGGCACAGCAATTTATACTTCTGATTCATGCTGTGGTGGACTGAGGGGAAGATTTTATAGTGGTAATACCAATTGTCCCCTATCCCACAGTAACTTTAAAGTACTTAGCAAAACCTCCGGAGGTGTAGAAATGCATGACAGGAAAAGAAAGTGTTCATGTAAGTAACAGAATTGTCCCTTACATATCCCTTAACCCCCAAAAGTCATGTTCACACAGCCAAAATTTCTTCTGATTAAGAAAACACCTCACAAGGTGAGGATTTCACCTTGAAAAAATATTTCAAATATATTCTCAGTGGTCATTGATTATGATAAGTAATTGATCTCCTGGTCAGTAGCTAAAAGATTTTGCTCTGACCACATTAACCTAAGGATGAATCTAAGTGTACATTCAGTTGTCTGTATTTCCTTTTCCCATGCAGTGATTCAGTGCAGTGTTGGCTAAGGATAAACAACATTCATTAGAAAAGTTTAGATGGAATAACTACATTCCTCACACTTTCCACACTTAAAAACTCCAAGCACCAGTAGCTCCTATGGCCAGTCCTAGGATCACATAAACGATTAAGAAAGCCCATAAGTCCTTGATTTTTTCCTTTAGTATTATTATTTAGTATTACATCTATAAGGGAAATGGATTACAATCCTGAGATTTGGGCTGTCTGCATGCCAACTTTACAGGGCACAGCCAAATTATTGGAGATTAATGTTTCTCTCAAGATGCTGTTTTCTATTATGTTCTTCTTTAGGAGTGGAAACCACCTGGGATTGACTGTTCAAATGGAACTTGATTTCTAGAAGATTTTCAGCTTTACTGCATGCATGTGGCAATAATTACTTGCAAAATAAGGGATGTGTGGATTGTGTTTTACCAAATGATTTAGGTATTTGTGGTAGATTTCCGCCTGTTCAAGTTTTTATTGCAAAATCACTCTATGGAGAAAAAATATAGATAATTGTCAACATTGTATAACTGAGGTAAATATCTCTTGGTCTCCCAAAAGCTGCTTAACTGGTTTCCACTGTTTAAATGTACTCTTGACTGTGGACTATGACAAACTCTCCATATGAATTTTTAAATTGGTTCAAAGCATTAGGCCACAATCTCTTTAGAATAATTTAAGGAATAATTTAATGGTAATGAAGTTAAAGATAGAACTCAAAATAACCCCTTTAAGATGCCAAATCATTAATAGACAGTTGCATAAATACCACTTCCACTTTAAGACATTCTGAAAATTTTGCATGCTAGAGTCCAAATACATTCATGCACAGCTCAGAGTGAGACTGTATAAAATAAAACAGTGATGGAAAAGTCAGCAAGACCCATAGGGCAAAAGCTACAGGTTCCTCAAAGCAAATTTTTGGCTATGGATGGAATTAGGGGTTTTTTTGGTAGACTGGAAAATTAAGTGGGAATTGTAGGTCTCAATGTTCACCTTGGCAAGCAGATGTGGTCGATATTAGCCTAAGCTATAGCCCACACAGATGAACTTGTAGGTGTCTGCATTGGCTGTATATTGGTACTTTAAAAAGGAAATATTTCAAACATCTTGTATAGGATCATTAAACAACTATTTTAGTAATTATTTTCTTTTAAGATGCATTTACAACATGGATAGATAGATAGATAGATAGATAGATAGATAGATAGATAGATAGATAGATAGATAGATAATTTTTCCCCTAAATATCTGGGATTAGAAGCAGTATGAGAAGTTATGTAATGTTTAGAATACCATCACACTCTTCTAGCTGGAGATAAATATGGATTTTGATGTTAGGGATATGCTCCTCTATTAATCTGATCAGCTTTTTTTCTTTTTTTTAAATTTGTCCCTTTAGAAGCATTCTTGTAATCCCTTGGATGTAATTTTTTTATTTTCCTCAGAGATCCTGAGATGATATTTTGTTACTTGGGAAATTAGATTTGTCATCTTTATTTCTTGTTGCTGTCTACATTAATTTTATAATTAAAACTCAAAGATGTGTGTCTAATATGTATGAATCTACAAAAAGCAGAAAGAGGAAGAAGTGTGCTTTAGCCCATACAAAAGACGTAGTTTGACACATGTCAGTGCTATGTTTCAGTGCAAGAAAGGAAATATTTTTTTTGGCATAGAGCTCAGAGAACACGGAGGCAAACCAAGCAAAAACTCATGAATCTGAAAATTAGTCTGTGAAGTGTTTGTAGTCCCAGTCAGTTTTTGCTAAAACAATAAAATACAAATTACTGGATTGCAGATTTGGTATGCACTACAAGTTTTGCTCATTTATACAAGAATCATATATGTTGCATTTTGTATATAAGGCTGGGATACGTAAGGAGAAAAAAGTTGATTCAGGGAGCTCCTCTCCTACCCACATCCTCTCAACTTAATTTCCCCCTGATTCTGATCATTCAAGATATCTTAAGCAAGGGGAAACACACATTTCCCCATCCTCTCCTCTGTTCTATGATGATGTTCTAATGCTTGGCATTATTATTCACCACATACATTATAGTAAACGACTTACTTCATCTGCAGCACCACGACCTTTGTGTGACTTGCCTCCTTTGTAGATGATGTGAACAAGTCACTGCCTGTGTGTGTCAGCAGTGGCACTGCTCTCTGCTGACTGATATCTTCAAGGAGTGGCGTTGCTTTTGAGAGCAGCAACACCAAGGAGGTGCTCTGCAGATTTAGGAGCACCCCAGGAAACAGCAGTCACAGTCCCTACCACTGAAAACCCTCCTCAAGTGGCAACGTTTACCAGCTGTTTCCTTGTTGCGCTGAAATCCGAAGGCTGGCAGGAGGCTGTGGTCTAGCATTCCCAGTGAGCCACAGCTGAAGAAGGGTTCATAAACTCAGCACCCCCTTAACGAGGTGGCAGCACAGGACTAGGGATGTGACTGAGCGCTAGATCTGTCTGCTTGAGAGCTAAACTGGGATGAGATAAAGTCACTGCCAGCAAACATTCTCCAGCTCTCTGTGCTTTCAGTAAAGTCATCACTGGCTGAATGTTGTAACCCTAGGTTTTCCAGCAGCTACCTGCAGTGCACTTTCCCTGTGCTTCTTCCTGCTCAGCTGGCTGCAGTCTCACATCTCTTGTCACGATGCCTGAAAAACAGTGTCCCTAGTGATAGGTGGAAGCTGGTTCTTGTTTAGCAGCATAACTGGTCTGAGAAAGCAAGGTCCAGTCCTGTTTACGTGGCTGAAGGCTGGATTCTGCCTCAGATGTCAGGCAGAGGCTTTGTAGCTGCTTTTCCAGTCATATGGCACAAGCCTTGAGTCACAGTTGCTCTACTGGATTTAGGTACTGGAGGAGTAGTGTCAGTTCCTGAAGCTAGGTACTGGTAATCCATGGTCTCAATTGGTCACTACAGTTTGGACTTCTTGTTTCTCATATTTAAATGAAAATTTAAGTAAGTGGTAGCTTTTGGTCCATCAGAATAAAATTACTCTGAGTAGGCAGCCTTTCATCTTTCAAGGCTAATTAATATTATCCATTTATATAAGTTTTTATGTGTTCTCAGTTGCAATTGCTCATTCCTTTGCTCTTTGTAAACTGGACAGATTGTCATTTACATGTAGATTTTCCCCTACAGATGAGATTATTGTTAGATGTATTTTATTTTGTGGCTTGGTAGACATTTTTCCTTTGTAATTCACCCCTACCTGTATGACTTGCACTAAAATAAACAGAAATCACATAATGAACAAACTAAAAGGCCTGACGCACTGAGGAAATAAAAAGCCATCGTCCACTCGAATGGTCTGGAGACCTCACACACAAGTACACAAACCCTTATCAATCTGCAGACAGAAAGAGAAGGGATAAAGGCTGGATTAAGAAGACCTTAAGAAAGGTCTCCTTAGAATCCCAAGAAGAATGCCCTACCCACCCATGTGCTACACATCAAGGCCTGTGTTTCTTCTGTTTCCTTATGTTACTCAGAATGTGAGTGACTCTCAGACTTTGAATTCAGAGGATCATGGCTCTCAGTCAATTCTACACAAAGGTCTGAGCACTGTCTGAAACCCCAGAGTTAAGAGTGCTGAGAAGCCAGGTGTGCACCTACAGCTGCAGGAAGGGGATCAGTCTGGTAGGTGTCCTCGGAACGTGTTGGATGGATACAACCTTGCATGAAGTGATGGCAACTGGGGCAGTGGGACATTTTGCCTATCCAATAGTTCAGCAGATGGAGTGCTCACTGGACAAGGAAAAATTAGGCTCTGCTCTCTGGATCATAGTATGAAGTGATGAGTGCCTCCAGTGACAGGATATTCTGCCACGTTAGATGAGTGGTTAACACCCCTCACATCTTTGGCTCTATGTCCACATGACAGTGAAAATCCTGGTATCGATGGCTTTTAAAAGCAATTCTTGGTAGAAAACATGCATTATGTGGCTAGGTTTTGGAATGTTTCTGAGTAGCTTTAGTATTGGGTTTGGTCACAGATTCCCTTTCTCTCTGTTTGCTTGGCGACACCTCTCAGACACCCAGTAGTTCAGAAAGTGAAGGTCTTAGCCCAAGTCAGTATGTTGCCATGTAATATAACTGTGATTTGAGAGAACCTTTTAGCAGTGAGTTATGCTCTATGTCGTGGCACAAAGTGGTGATTTCTCAACATCTCTGATGGGAGAAGAGCCTTGGTACTCCTGCATAGGTTTAACTTGTGCACCTCCTGCCTAGCTGCAAAACTGAGACTTTGTGTATCCAGAGCTATTTTCTTTGTTACTTAGCTCTTGATGTATGCTGTTACACTGGGTTCTTGTGGGATTTTGTGTTGCTTTTTTTGCCAGCCTAAACATTCTCATTCGGTTTGTTTCACAATACATCAAATAAAGAGAGTTAATGAAAACCTTACTTTAGATTAGTTACACAGAAGAACAGTGGCATTGATTGTGGGCTTGTCTGCAAGGGACCTTTCTATAACCTTCCCAAAGCCTTGAATTCCTCACATGACTTAATCACTGGAACACCTTTTGCTTTCTTCTGAACATGGTTGCGTGCATGGATTGAGGAGAAGGAAATAGGTGCAGGCCAAATGGGTCTGGGAGGTGAAACCTTATTCTGGTTATTTCTGGAAATGTTTTTGCTGCTCCTTCTCCTTTGGAAATTGTAAATAAAGTAATTCCAAGGCTTGTAACAAATTTAGCAAGAAGTTGTCCATGTTCTTTCTCCAATTTTGATCCACCCACTATTGCTTCAGATCATCCATAGTCTCATGTTGATGGTACAGCTTGTCAACTGCCTGAAAAAATGCTTGAACTACCTCTACTACCTCAGAAGAAGAAACCCTGTAGAAAGAAGTCCAGAAGAAGACAGCCCAGATGGTAGCATATTGCTTAACCTAGAAGCAGTAAGTAGAGTGGATTGAACTGGGCAGAGGCTGTACAATCACAGCTGTGATGTCTCCTGCGGCCAAATTAGCCTGTTCACTGCTTGTGGGGATATGTACCATGTGACAGTCATAACTCTAGCTGGCCTCTGATTAAGCCTCTTTCCCCAGGTCCATCCAGATCACCCTCTTATGTCTTTCTCAATGCTGCATATGACAGAAATCTCAGCATTCTTGAAAGAAAGACAAAAATTTAAGGTCTCAATCCTAAACATATACAGATTTCCTGATTGCATGGCCAATGTACGTCATTGACCTTCTGACCATCTGCCCAGGATTTTTTACTGTAAATAAAGAGCTCTGTACTGCAGAAAAACAACAGTTTTGTGTGACTGCCCAGTTCCATTTCACCTGGGTACACACTTTCATACTTTCCTTTGCACATTTGAACTGCACAGACCACAAAAATCTAACAAAGGCTGCAAATCCTGCATTGTTCCTGCTCTTGACTGCAAACCTTTGAAACAGTAGGGATTTCAGCCTCCACACTGAAATCTCTTCAAAGGGGAAGACTAATAAAGTACTCATAAAAGATAATACTCTTTTTTTTCATTGCTTCTCCATTTCCCCGTACTAACCTTTGTTTTAAAAGCATCTCATGGCTATAAACTGCAAAGGGTTTTCTTTAGACTTAAAAAACTCATCTCAAAACATTCTGTGTAAATATAACACGAGCCCCTCTCTGTCTTTTATAATAGGATGAACCTCTTTGCCAGCTACCTACTTCCAAATCTTCTTGCTCACTGTAAACATTGAGGGAGAAGAATGGGGTCACCAGGGTATATTTGTGCTTCAGGAAAGCCTGCCTTCCCCTCCTCTGTCATGATTTCCTTAGGACAGTAGTTTATCCATTTTACAGATCAAAGATTCAAATCCAGCCCTGAAACTAAAGTTATAACTAGCAGAAGTTCTGTGGACTCAAATCAGGGTCAAATGTGCATTCTGCAGATGTCTCCTTCCTCTGCAGTTTGGGCAGATGAAGCAAGGACTTCATAGGGATGGAAATGAAATGGCAGGTGATTCTGTAGACCTCTGCTGGGACAATATTATTTGCCTTCCCTGTGCTGCCCTGTGGACAAATAAAACACCTGTTTCCAGAGCTGTCAATCAAGAACTTCTCAGGGTAGGAAATGTGTTTTAGAAAACTTGGGTTGTTGAGACACCATCTGCCTTCTTTCTCTGTCAGTATGTTTCATTGCACAAAACCTGCTTCCAGTATCACCCTGCAAAGCAGCTCCTGCCTTGCAATTCTTTATTAGACAAATCAGCCTTGAACAGGTGGCATGATGTTTATCCATGGCAGTTCTTCTTCTCAAGACAAAAGCGTATTTTCCACCCTGATGAGACTTTAGCTTTTTTGTCTCCATCTAACCAAGGTGACAAGTTCTACCAAGGTGACAGCCAGTCAGAGTGAAGGGGTGGAAATGGCACCCTGAAATGAGTTCTGATTACCTGGCAAATATTTGCTTTCCATGAGTAATATATATTCTCACTAACCTTCAAAGACAAGGAAAATGTTTTTGCTAACATCACCATCAACCAGTGAACTGGTAGAGCTAGAGATGCAGATTTTTCTTGCAGGGAGGGGCTTCTCTGCAATTGGAAGTTGGTATTATCTGAGCTTATTTTTGGGATAAAACCTACTTCAGAGTAATTTTGGACAGTTCCTCTTTACAGAGTCTCAGTCACAACACCTGAGGCACCTGACCCCATGGGCAGAACCACTTGAGGAAATGCACAAACTCTCATAAATTCAATACCACCATAGTTTACAATGATTTTTACTATGAAATTTTATCTCTTCTTCTTCCTTGTTCCCCCTCTTCATTTATAACAGGCTTCTGGGATGTCCTGGGATTTGCGTGGGTTTTTTTGATGGAACGCCAGGTTCTAACAAAATCCCTCCAGTCTCTATTTTTAATCCTATTTTATGGTCTTCTGCTGCTTCACTCACATTTTCTCTCACAAGCATACCATGTCTTCCCCCTGTGAAATGCAAGTCAGCTTTTAACGTCAGCAATCAGATCTGCAGAGTGTACAAGTTTTCCAGCCTCCTCCCCAGACACAACCAGGCTAATCAGCTGTATTCAGTAAGGAGCAGTCATAAAAACAGAAATGCACCAGAGGGTTAATTTTTAAATACAACTCTAATATGGAAACTGTTTTTTCCTGCAGAAAGTTAAAAAAAAAAAAAAGTGAGGGAAAACTTACCTAGTTAAGTGTATATTACTATTATATTGAGCTATTTCAGAGCAACTACTTGAGAATGAATCTTTTTTTGGCCTTAAGTGCTGAAGCAGGCCTTTAAATTCATAGCCTATCTTCTTCCAAATTAACTGGTCTTCGCAGACAAGCCCTCAGCTAACATATTCTAAAATTCTAAAATAGACAAACCAGTGTCAACGCCAATGCCCAAGGGCCAAATTCAGTCAGCTTTTCACATTAAAGGCATTATGCCTTGTCTGCATCAGACTTTTAAAATGTATCAGCTAATATGTGCTAATGACACGCGTTTAAACCCTAGTCTAGACAAAGCCTGTGAGGTTGCCCTCTGAATGCTTGATGCGATCTGAACACCCTGACAGCAAATCTGATTACCTCATTTTAATCGTGAAAGGCTATAAACATCTGAGAGTTATCCAAACCTACCCCATAGCGAAGAACAGGGCTGTGCATGGGATCTAAGCCTCAAAATATCCTCATGGGGTGAGACCTTTGGCCTTGCACGAGCAAGCCTGTCAGTGGGGATAAAAAAGCCAGGCTTTAGCAGACAGAAGTGTTTCTATGCAGAGGAATCTGTTACACCAGGATGAAGAAAACGACCCAACAGCAATTCACTCGTTTTACTGCTTTGACACTGGTGATCAGCTCATAGTCTGACAGAAAAAGGAGGCAAAGGGTTGAATTGGAGCAGAGATGTGGCTGCATGTCTGTTGTATGCTGTAAACTGGTCAGTTTAATTCAAGCAAAGAGTTTTTCTCCACACATTTTAAAGCAAGTTTTGAAATATTGGAAAGGATATTAAAAAAAAAAAGGATGCAATGATTTGAGGAAGAGAAGATAAATGCTTTATTGCAAAATACTTAAAAACTCAATCTGTTTGTCTTATGAGAAAGAATACTGAGAAGTAAATAGACTACAATATATAAATATCTTCATGGGGAGAAAATATGCAGTACTAAAGGATTATTTAATCTTGCAGAGAAAAGCAAACCTGGCTAGAAGAAGTCAGAAAAAATGAAGTTAGGAAGTTAGGACCTAATTTTGACAACACTAATCTCTTCTAAGAAATGATCAAGCAAAAATTTATGTTTTAATCAGTTGATAACCTTGATTATGGCTGGATGCTTTTATGGGAGGTGTATTTTAATCCACCATATGCTATTGGAATCACTACAGAATTAACAGTGACATGGCTAAGACACGAGCAGTCCAAGTCAATGGTTTTTTTTAGGCTTCAATGTTATGTGTGTAAAAATACATAAATTGGCAAGAAGTACTTACCAACCAGAAGTCTGAGCAAATGGTTGTAATATCTCTGTGGTATGATTGCAGGAATGCTGTCTGCTAGGTTTAGAGGAATATATACTTTTTTCCTCCTGCTGGCCTACAAATATCCCTGTTGAAAGGGCATCTGACATTGGAGTCAGCCTATTAAATCTGAACAGGCACAGTGTTACCCAGTGCGAGGCAAAACACTTAATCAAAGGTACTCCTGAGCGTATCTATTTGATTTTGCTTACAAATTCAATGTAATGGGTTTATAAAGTCAGAGTATCTGTACCTTATAAGCATAATTTCCTGATCTGGCTGCTTTTTCAGTTGACTTACTTGTCCTTGAAACATTCACTTTTAACTCAGTAAATACATAGCCAGTTTTTGCTGTCGAAGCAGGCACACACAGAACCAGAAAGCATCTGATGCTGCTTCTACTTTCTTTTTGAGGGAAAAGTTAGGGAAAAAGACCTTCAGAACTTAGCAGGATAACCAGAGTAACAAGTCAGGGAACAACTTGTATCCTTTCACAAAAAAGAAAAAAAAGATTATAAAAGCCTCACACTTTTAATGCTGAACACTGTGATGAATTTTTTAAGTGGAAAAAATGGATATCAGTTCTACATCAGACCTGGCTAATTACTGGTGCCAGAGGCACCAAAAGAATATCCAACTCTCTCCTTTCCCTCCTTCTCTCGCCAAATCTCCTTCCCCAAATCAACTCGTATCATCCCAGAATATTTTTGTCATACTAACACTGACTGTCAAAGCCATTCTGATTTTAAATAAAATAATGCTTGCAAGACCAGAATTTTATTTAAACAAACCACCCAGAATGCTCTTACAACCAATTTTCTAGCTTTAGATTCCAAAGCATTTGCTGCACATCATGTGTAGCTAAATGTAGCATAGCTTGATACAGGATTTTCTCTAAATCTCAGTATAGCTGTTACTTAAATGAATGTGATGCTCTGGCAGTCCTGAACATGCAAGTTTTGCCCTAAACACACACACTTCAATAAACAATTGACTCCACCATGTACGAGGAGACATTAAGGATTTCCTCTTCAGTGATGGGGATAATGCAGTCTTCATCAAACATGATCAAACATAAAACATCTCTTGTGGACATAAAATGCAGTATAACAGAGAGGTTACACTTATCTCCCTTGAATGTGCAGGGTTAAATGCACATTTGTCCTAGAGGTTTTGCAGAGTGTATCTCTTAATCCTTCTAGTGGGAATCAGATACAGTGAAGAGGCTAGTCCCTCTAAGCTGATGAAAGTCACCCCTGCCATCAGTCCAAGACAGTTCAAAGCTGAGGATGGTCTGAAAAGCTCTCCTGGGAGAACAGGAGCTCAGGCCAACCTAACTTACAACTCCGTGCAAAATGCCCTCAGCATGTTTGGGCAGTTACAAACCAAATCTTCTCCTGCTCCACTAGTCCCTGTTTGAGAAGAGGGGACACTGCTATGACTTTCTTCCATAACTTGCAGTTGCATGCCAGGCTGTTGCTCAGTCTCATCTCTTGAGGTCATGGTTAGCCTGATGTGATACCTCCTTGGCCTTTTTTTTTTTTTCCCCGCCACTACTGTTGTGAAGATCCTGCTAACTGTAACTGGCTTTGAGTCTTTGCCAAATGTGCATCTTCCTTCAACCTGACTCAGCTGTAGAAACTTGCTTTAGGTCTTGTGACTTATGAGGATCAACTAATTCAATTGCCTGACCACGTCAGGGCTGACAAAAAGTTAAATCACTTCATTAAAGGCATTTGTGCAAATGTCCTTAAACACTGACCGCCTTGGGGCATTGATCACCTCTGTGGAAGCCCATTCCAGTGTTTGGCCACCATTGCAGTAAAGAAATGCTCCCTAATGTCCAGTCCAGGTGGCTTTCCTGTATCAAAAAAATCCTGTATCAAATCCTGTCCAAAAAGCAGCTTTCTCGTTATTAATCTCATTGTATTAACTGCAGAACTCCCAGTTGGATACCCCAAGAGTCATCATAGGGATATTTCAGCACCTAAATGATGGAGCTCAACATTTTAAACCAGTTTGCCCCAAAGCACACAAAGTTAAAGCTAGTTCTTGGGCCTAACCTGATACTCATTGAGGATCTCCCTGTATTTCAAGTTCTCAACTGATACATTACAATATTACAGGATGCCTACATGCTATTCATACTCAAAGTTTAATCTTCTTTGGCAGTATCTAAAAGCCAGTGAAGGAGGCTCCCCTTTAGCTGATACTATGCAAGGACTAAAAAGGTACCCTTCTAAAACTCTGATGGTCTAGACAGACATGAAAAACCCATGAGGAAAAAAAAGAAGAAAAATACATGCAAAACAAATACAGTGATTAGGTTACAGGGTTCTGTCAAAAAAATGGTTTTCTGACTGTCTGGATTTGAAGCTGTTTTGTGAGAGAGACAACGATCTAAAGAGAAAAAAAGGGGGACACAATGAAAGGAAGGACAGAATGTAATGAATAAGTATGGCATGGAGTATGCTGAGGTGAAAGTTTTCTCACATCTCTTTTCCCCAGTCTAAGTGGCATCCATACACATTTATGTTACAGTACCTAAATACAAGCTGTCAGACCTAACACATTTTTGCCAGAATTATTCATGAAACTGTATGATCTCAAGAGAGGAAAGAGTTGTTTCTTGGATTAAACTAGTTAATTTTCATTAACATAACTGGCATATAATTACTAGTTTCACCTGAGTAACTTATCACAGACTCTATAGCAACCATAATTGAGACATACTTGATTTTTTAAGTATTGTGTGTACTGCCTGAAAGCATAATTTTTTCCCATAATAGACCTGCTAAGCCTCTTTCTTTTCCCCTTTTGTACACAATTAGCGTTTCATTTAATATTTCTATATTCCAGGTAGATGCCAGAAGAGAAATAGCTCCTAAAGTACCAATCACCAAAAGCCATGTTGGAGGGTTCCTTCACTACTAAATGCATTTGACAGTAATTGCTGTTTATTGAAGGACCTGAGTGAAATATCACTCTGACATGCATCTGGATACTCCCTGCATCTCTTTCAGTTTTCCGTATTTCCCACTTGTGGCGCCCCACTTCATAGGACCAGCTCTCTCGTGACTGGCTCCTCTGCCTGCACAGGGGTGTGGCAAAGAGGAGGCTGCTGTTTCTTACCCACAGCAGTTCTTACCCAACACAACAACAAAAAGTGGAAATTTGAACGTGTTCATTTCTCACCTGTCTGCTTGTTGAAAAAAAAATCAAAGGTCCATGCTGGTACTTCCTCTATCAATATTTTAAGTTATTTTAATCTTAGCTAATGTTGCAAGCTCTTTTTTGATTTATAATTCATTTAACCAAGTTATCTGCAATTAATAGTTCAGGTAGGACTCCAGAAGACTCTTGCTGGATTGATTAAAATTCAATAATGTCAGAAGAAACACTTATACAAACAATATGGTAGAAGTCATATTTATTGATAAAAATTAATATATCTGCTATAAAATTTGTAACAGTAATGCAACTGAATATTTATTTTGATGCATAAACCTGAATGTTACATACCAAATACAATACAGTAACACTGGTTTCCTCCTTATTTACATGTTTATGAAAATTGATATGCAATCCATGTTAAAAGAACTTGTAATGGAGAATAGTTACATTAGAAAAATAATATTCTTGATAAAGCATTCTTGAGGACTCCAATCACATTTTCAGGCCTCTTTCAATAAGGCAAAAATCCCTGGTACAGCATATAACTTAATTTACAAAATACAATAACTTCAGACACATCTTCAAGTTTTCTTTTGGTATGCTTTTCCTCACTGTAAAATTACTCAATTCTCTTACTAAACAAAAAGAACTTTCTATAACAAAACTTAATGAGTTCTATTACATATTACATATAAATCGCTGTAGCTTAGCGACCATAACTGGGCAATCTTTCTCCTTAACTGTTTGCTCAATGAGCTTTTCTTAGATGTAGGACATGTAGTATATTCTGAAATCATTATGACTGTGGTATCTTTCTTCAGTTTTCATAGGAAACAATCTGTCACATTTTGAAACTTTTTTTTTAAATTTTATTTTATTTTAGGAACTGGTGCACAACTACATTTCCACTCACAAGAGAACGTCACAAATGTAACTAAAATTAGGCTTGGATAACTTTGAAAACATACTACTGTGTGCCCAAACCCAAATTTCTTACTTTAATACTTTATAACCCTGCCATGCTCTAGGAATTCTTCTTCTTCTGCATAGCTTCATTACTAGTCACAGTCAGATAGTTTTAATTCCTTCAAAGGCACAAAACTTCCACCTCTTTTCCAGTGTTGCTCCTACACCAGTGAATTCTTGTTTAAACATGCGTGGCAGTCTCATCAAAAGCATTTCTATCTCACTTGCAGAGATCTGAGAAAGAAACAAAGGTAAAATTAAAGTGAGAAAGATGCTCTGTAGCTTGTAAAGAGGAAACATTAAGAACAGATATAATAGGGGTGCGACAGAGACGAATCCAGGCCATAT
The DNA here is from genome assembly GCA_013398275.1 of Promerops cafer. NCBI lineage: Eukaryota > Metazoa > Chordata > Aves > Passeriformes > Nectariniidae > Promerops > Promerops cafer. The sequence continues at coordinate 2,011,458 of VZSE01013026.1, forward strand.
CAAAACAGTCAACCATTATTATTTTTTTTTTAACCTAAGCCTGACATGACTTTCCAGACTCCAAAGCAAATGCAGATTCCTTGAAGGAATGATTTTACTCTTGTAGATGGCATCCCACTCTAAAGCAATGACAACTGCCATGTCAGGGCTGTGGCCTGAGTGTGGTATGAAGTCCGTCTAAAAACTACAGTCACGGGTGTTCTTGTGAGGAGGAGGAAGCAGATGGGACCTTATTCTTCTTTTCAGCCTACGCAGTTTTGAATTCTTCTCCCAGCTCCATCAGTTTTTCTCTTTCAAAAAGACTTTAATCAGCTCTCTCTTATTACTGAAGGCTGACTATCCATGGAGCCATCTTCCCTCAGTCTTACCCAGTTCAACAGCCCCAGATAATTAAGCAGTAAAGCTCCCAATTCTGCATTGGTCAGGATGGTTTTATCATTTCAAAACCTTAATGACTGCTCACCTTCCTAATAGGCAAGATGATCTCATTAGAGAAAACACTTTCACAAAGGCAACCTTCCTGGTATAATCAGTAGGGAAGTCAAGAAACGAACAGCCATGGAATATGAGCCATTTTATCCTACTGCTTCTAATGTGGTGGTCATGAAAGGAACAGCAAGGGAATCTATGGGTGCTGCCTGTTATCCACAGGTATCTCTATGGTTTGAAAGGCTTCCCTGGAAATAATGATATTTCTGCTTATTCATACTAGTAGAAACCTTCCATGGTGAAACCTTTCCTTTTTAAAACAGTATATAAACATAAAATGTGCTAATTATACCTCAGTACACCCAAGGGGGGTGAGAAAATGTCTATTGCCTCTTATTTTTCTGTAGAGGTTAGTGCAGCAGAAAGATTAAATGATTTGTTAAAGGTGGCACCAAAACTCAGTGTTGGAGGAAGCCTAAAACCTCAGCGTGGTCCAACCCATCTTTTAAGTACTCACATGGCAGCAGTGGGTGTCTGGTTACTTTTGTGCAATGTATCTGAGCTCTATACTGAGCCCTCAGCCCACACGGGTATGCTGACCTTATCATTCCTGTTCAGGCGAGGAGTGACAGGCTAACCATGGAAGGTAATTGAAATTCATCTCTGAGATTGCATCTCTGGATCGCGCTATTAAAAAGTAATTTGTTTCTACAAGCAGTTGCTTCCAAAATAAACCAACGAGGTCAAATTTTGCAGCTTGTGTTTATTATGCAGTAGGTAGGTCCAGTGGTAGCTGCAGAGATGGAGACAATGCTCCTTCCTTGAGGGCTCTGGTTACAGGTCAAGAGCTTGATCCTGGCAGCCTCACAGGAGCCCACATGTTACTCACGTGAGCAAAAACTCAAGGACAGAGGCCACAGTCATGCACAAGAAGGGACCACAGCAGTGCAGGGAGAGAATGTTGAAGAGCTCACTGGGCAGAAGCAATGAGCAGCAGGGCTGGAGCCCAGAGAGTCCATATTTTGGATGATTGCTGTTATCACTCAAGAGATACAGAGCTGGAGAGGTCATCCAGGGGAAAAAGCACTTGAAACTTAGACAAATGCTGTGTTAAGGAAGGACTGGAAAGATAGCTGAGGAGATTGGACAGACCCGAAGTAAAGTGCACATGTGGCAGGGGCACAGCAAAGCAGAAGAATGGCTGGAGGTGTGAAGCTCTGGATTCATCAGATCTTGACAAAACCAGACATTTAAAAAAATAATTGAAATTCATCAGTTTCTCACCTCTTTCTCCCATCCCCTACTCCCTTCTCATTGTGGGTGGCAGTGGGCTGAAAAGCACTAGCAAATATGAGTTGCCATGGCCCGAAGGCAGTGCCTAACAAATTCATCATCCTTCTTCACCCATCAGTGCAGCCTGTTGTAATTCCAGTGAGCTTCTAGTTCAGGATCTCCTCTGCTTTTAGCTCTACACTTTTTCACAGAAACAGAGGAAGGATCCAGGACTGTCCAGAAGCATGAAGCAGCCCATCAAAGCAGCCCATCAAAGCAGTGGGAAGATGATCTTAGCTATGGGCTGAGGGGGCTGCTCAGGAACAAAACATTACCAGGATCAAAGGAGTTGTGTTGCAAGCTCTGGGAAAGCACCATCCTCCAAGTATTGGCAGACATGGGACAGAGCTGTGGCTGGCCGCAGGGTGACCCCTGCATCTGCTAAGTGTCTCCTTCAGCCTGGCATCCTGCAGAGCTGCTGTTCAGCACTTGGAGTACCATTCACCTGATCATTTCACACTTGAGCTTCTCACCTGTGACTTACTTAATATTCAGTGCAGAGGAATAGGCCCATTTGGGGGCTTGATTTCATCTCATTCTACAGCAGATATTAAAAAGTAGGTCAAAGAATCTTATCCTACAGCTATTTATTGACTGTGGACTTTATGAACTGATGCATTAAACACTTTGCACACTGTTTTGTGTTGGCCTCACTTTTATCTTGGCCACAGCTTCACTGAAATTAGTATACCCAATTCCTTTATGTGGTCGTCTCTGCTCCCACATGAAGACAGGACATGCAACACAGTCCATTCCTGTGCTCATGAAGGTTCAGTTCAGTGTGACACATGACTAACAACTTTTCAAAGAGTAAAGGGCCATCTCCAAAAACTGCACAGTTTGATGTCCATGGCCACACCTGCCTCTTTTCTCCGCAGCTATATTTCAGAATCATGTGTTATAAAATCACCTGCTAGTCTTTGCCATTCAGAGCTCTGCTTTTCTGTGCCACAAAGCTAAGCAGCAGGAGGCAAAGACCTCAACACAAGCACGTGCACTTTAATTTGCAAATGAATAAAGACCGCAAACCCCCAAGCCCCATATCCCATTACCTTCCTAATGGAAATGCATGAAGAGTTTAACCTGCAGTAAAGAATAATACAACATTTCTAAAGAGAAAACAGATTTTGATTAATTTTTTTTTACCCTAGAGTCCAGCTGCTGCATATAAGACCAAAGATACTCTATATTGGCTCCAAAAGGGTGGACGTGAAGAAATGTGGATATGATACCTGTATTAAAAACAAACAGACACAAAGTATTAAAATTACCTCAGACACTGTATCATTAAAATAGGCAAAATAATTCTGAAGAGACTGTTCTTGCAGGTTTTTCAGCATGAATTATGATTTTTATTTTCCTTGCACAACCCAATAAACATAACAAAACAGCACATTTTTAATACAGTCATAGTAACATGCTAAATACAATAGCTCATCTTCAGGAATGACAGCAGTTAGCAAGTAAGTGACCAAGATAATATACTGATGAATAAAGGAATTTCTAAACAAAGCCTTGCTGGGAGCATTTCAACTACTAATTTTATGCTTGATTTACCAATATAAAATTGTGGATATTGTAATGGTAAAATTATTGTTTTTTTCCCCTTCACTGGATTGTCTGTTGTGAAAACGTTTCATACAATTGTGTCAGAACCCTCAATCCCTCAAATTTTTCTAGTAATTATGCAGATGCTGGTTATGAAAAGTGTTTAATCCGTATTACCCCTAACTGCTGCTGAAGAAAACACAAATGCTTTATGACATATTTGCTTATTTACTTTTTCTTAAGAGAGAGCATGTTCTGTCTATCTTCATTGTTGTTCTCAAGATGATTATAAAAGGTATGGGAATTAAAAGTGGCTTAGAAGGAGTCAGGATCTAAGTCTAGAGATTTTTTTCTGCAATGAAAATCAAGTGACAGCATTAATAATGATGACTAGAGAAAACAAGATTTGGGGCATCAGTATTGCTATTAAAAGCACTATCCAATTTCTCCTCTTCTAAGCAAACAGTGAAAATACAAAATGGCATGTGTGTTACTTGCTGTTTGGGGAGAGCTGAACTGTAAGAACCAGAAGAAATATTTTCAACTCTCTTTGGATGGGCTTCTTAGCTGAACCACCCTAGGGGATGTTTCTTATACTTAAATAATAAACACCAGGATTAAAAATGCTTACAAATGACAAAAATGGGTCAATGTATCTTGTGTACTGCAGGCCATACTGCTTTTTTGATGCTGAATGAATTAGGATAATCTTGGATTTCATTTTCCCCTAAGTACTGGCCGTGGTTGAAACTGATAAGCAATATTTAATGCATTTTAGACTGGCTTTGCAGAGAACACCTTTTTTCCTCCTCCTCTTTTCAAACAGCATTTACAAATTTCTGGTCCTGCATAAGGAGTGGCATGTAATAAATTTTTTACTATGCCAAGTCCTAGCAGCAGTGACCTTCTTTGTACTGTGGGTGACTACAGGTAACCACACAATAGCTCTAGAAGCAAAAGCCAAGATCATCACACTTGGATGAGACGACTGGAAATCCAATTTATACTCAAATCATATTTTACCATTGCATCTGTTACGTGCTTTCCGAGGCTTTTCAATTCAGGATGTTCAAAGCCAGCTCTTTCATATATAGTAAATAATTAGTAATTTGTCAATATTTTGTAGTTATTGACTGGAGTTCCATGATAACTTTTTATTATTTTTGTTTTCTTTTCTGGTCTTTTCCTCTAAGACAACACTGCATTTTCTAAAATGCAGAAAAACTTAGTGAATGGATGGAGGCAAGGCCCATTTTTCTCTTGCCACACATGATCATGCCTCAGAGGAAGAGATAACATGAAATCCATCTTGAGGAATCTTTAATCTTTGAACTGTAATAGTGAGCCAGTTGAGGGGATTTAACTTTTATATTTTTCAGATTCTGTACTGCTTTAGTGTGTAGTTCTGAGCTTCATATTGGGGGATAGTAAGCTCTCTTCTTAGAGTGAGTAGACAAAACAATTCCTTCTCTAGCTGGAGACCAAGGACAACCAATCCAAATCTCAGGCCCAAGAGCATAAACAACAGTGGACTGAAGAGAGGAAAACAAGAAGGATGGGACTTCATAATCTAAAGCTATAACTGGACAATTAACTCCAATATGCTAATGGACAGAACTTACAAAGCTGGGAGACCTTGTGACTGTTTGTCCATTTTGTGACCATTTTGGGTTCATCTTGGGTGTAGCCCTGGCTGGGCTCTTGTACTATCCAAGGTGTATCCACTGAGGCCTTTTAATAAATACCTACTTTATTCTTTAACTCCATCCAGCTTCTGTTCTAGGTCAGCCTTCACAAGGCATCAGGGTGTTATGACCAGTAATAACTTAACTGAGCTTATTCTGTTTATCTGAGTGTGCCACTGAACAGCAGATGTACGGGACCCACTTTGGGGTACTGCCACTTTTTGTTACAGTCAAATAGTGAGTGACCTAGAAAAAAAGTTTGTTATTCTGTTCTTAAAATCCCATGCTTGCTTTCTTTCTCACAGAATGAACTCTGAAAAGATCAAGTACTGTCCCCTGCAATTAAAAGTTTCAAATTTAATTATAAAAAGCAGAATTCAATCAAGTCATACATTTCTGTACATTCCACTGTTTTGAATCTCACTAGTCACAGGGTGTTTGTGTCCTAAGCACTTTAAACGTTTAAATACATTCTTCACTTTCAAATGACCTCTTTGGTCTGAACTGAACTTGTGAATTGCTGAATCTGTGCCTCAGCAATAAACCAGCAATCTTCCTGGTGCCTAGGTGATGAAAATGAGTTGCATTTAAACAAACTAAGATAGTTTTGTAACTATCATTTATCAGGATACCACTGATTTCTGATAAGACCAAACCAAAGAAATCAAACATGTTCATTCAGGTCAACATTTCTGTTGCCATGCCACAGGGTACACTTTGGAATTGTGGGCCTTCATGCTCCCTGAAAACCTACCCCACTGAAACCAAATGCAAAATATGCACAGGTCTTAATGGGACATGTTCCCTCCAAGGGTGGCATGGGTACAGCAAGTTCTGTGTGGCTAAATGCCTGATACCAGCTGGCTGGCCCACTGCCTATAAGCTTTAGCTTTAGGCACTATTTAAGAGTTTATTTTTAAAATTTTATTCTAGGTAAAGGGTATGACAGTCCTTGTGGTATTCTTTATAAATATTCATGTTGCTAATTCCCTCACCTAATGTCAAAAGCATAAATCTGGCTTGCTTAATACATGCAGTATATATATTTTTTGCTTGGTAGTTTACTAATATTATTTCCATCCCCTTCTCCACTTTGTCTAATAATCGTATAACAAGCTATACAACTCTGGCCTGCTAAATCTTGATGTAAATAAAGTCATCATACATTCATGCTGCAAGTCTAAATGCACATCCTGCAATTTTCTTCACACCTGAAATCCTTTCATTAAACTGCAGAATTTTTCAGAAAGGCAAAGTTCACTTATATGTTAGGATTTTTCTTACAAAAAGCCATTCTGAACACAGATGAAAAAAAAAAAGTCTATTTCTTTTTATTTTTTGCTTATATTATCACAAAGATGTGTGTAAACATATATGCAAAACAGAAACCTGTTAGAAGGCATTTTGTTCTCAAAAGTCTTCTTTGGGGTTATCTTACCTATTAATAGTGCCTCTTTCTCTGATTTTAGACCTGGGCTTCGTTTCTCTGAGTTTTTTTCTCTGTCCTGGTTGACCAATGCTACTGTCAATACATTGATTTCCTATAAAGTTTAAAAAAACAAACAGGTGGTCATGTAGATTTCATTTACCTCGATTAAACTTGTCTGCTTCCTTTCAACTCTATAAAAAAATCATTACTTTAATTCACATCTAAAGACAAGACAATTATAAATAATTGATTTGTTTGCAGAATATAAAGACACATTTTGAACTACCTTTATGCCAAGTGCTGCCAAGAAGAGAAATTTTGCTTGAGGAGTAAGTAATAACTTTGTTGCTAGTGCTTCTTCATTATAACAGCTGGAGAGATTGTTCCATAAAGTGTGGGGATGGTCAGAAAACTCACATTTTGTAGCTATTAAAGCTGTAAACCAAGACCGCCTCCAGGGAACATGGATGGAGACATTCAGCTACAGCCATAAGAGTAAATTCAGCAGTCACTAACAACATTTCTAGCTACTACAGCACAACCCTCTGCCCTGTTACACTCTTCAAACAGTGCCTGGCATGGCATCGGCCCATCCCAAACAATTCTCAGGCATGTTTTGGGGGTCGGCACATTTCAGGAAGACCATTCCTAACAGGTGGTTTGCATAGAGCTATCTTGTTTTAAGGACTGAAAGAACACCAGTCTGAAGGGCAAACAAGTCAAGGCTCCTACTCAGAGCTCTTTTTTTCTGGAATCAGGCGGCCTGAACCACCTAAATTTCATCTGAGAGATCACATAGCAGATGCTCCATCAAAAGTACCCAGGCAGTTGTGTGACTGGGTATATGTAAAGTAAATAAATTGTTTCCAAGGCATGCAAATGACCTCACAGTGTATGGCATGATATTCAAGCATATCCATGGGCTGTTTCCACGGAGCAGCCAATGTGCAATAACTCGTTCCTCGGTGAGGCAGTGACTCACGCTGCTGCATCTGCTCTGTGAAATGCTCAGCAGCTCCATGCAAAACCTCGGAGGCAGAGAGCATGGCGCTGGAGACACGGTGGTGTCAGGTGGGACTGTGAAGGAATGGTGCTCTTGCTCTGTTTGAGGGAGTCAAGGTAAGCTGCAGGAGGTCGCATGGGACTGGGCAGCCTTAAATGCAAGCAAATATGTACTACTTGGTATAATGATGTGGCTTATTTAGGACATACCCATGGTGTGGTGCCTTGCCCCAAAACTTTTGGCAAGCATTTTTGGCAATAGAAGAGGGACACTGGGCTTGGGTTGCTCTGAGGCATTTCTGAAGGTGTGAATAATCCATGCTAAAAAAAGGCAGAAAACTCCCAAATATGTCAAATGTGCCTCTTTATGGATGACTAAAGGCTTCACAGTCTGCGAGACTGGTAAAAAGAGTCACACGCTTCCTTATTTTTAATTGAAAAAGAAAAAGAAACAAAAAACAACACAACCCAAAAGCCCCCAGTGATGCAGTCTGTGCCCTTCAGGCCTGCTCCATGGGGCAGCTGCCAGATAGGCAGTGCCTGATGGCTCAGATGCATCGTGGCTTCAAGTGCTCCTCCGTGTCACAAAGAAGAACAAGCTGCCATGTGTCAGCTAAGGAACTCTGTGTGCACATGAGTGACATACGTGCACATGTGCATCCTCAGCCCCCAGCAACAAGGGGCTCTGACAGGTCCTGGCCCACACCGAAAGAGGCGTGAGGCCCATTGGGTCATCTGGGGTTTGCTGCAGTTGTAATGGCCAGCTGAGGCATTTCTCCTGGCCACAGGCCTATGTGTAGTTGTGCACATGTCAGACTTTACTGGCTTTTTAGTTAGTAGAGATCAAGTAACTTTTTAGTTGTGTATTTTAGTTTAGGGAGTCTGCAGTTCAAGAGTTGGCAGTGATCCCCTCTCAAAATAATGGTGTTCCTGGCTGCTCTGGCAGCTACATCACCTTGACACTAACACTCCTGTAGTGTTGTAATGCACATGGCACATTACAGCAGCAGCAGCATGCTCTAAATTGTCCAGCACTGATGATTCCCCTCCTGACAGAACCAAAGGCAATGCAAATTCTGATTTACTGCTGGCCATGACATCCAAAAGCAGTGAAAGGAAACCCAGGCAAGAAACTGAAATACAAGGTGACTTTCTCCAAGAGGGCAGTAATGACATGGGGGTTACAGACCAGAACAGAGCTGGATGACAGATTTTGTGATACTGAAGCAGAAAAGCAGAGCAGCATATGCCACCAGAGCTTGTATAGGTTAAGATGTAACTTTGGCTTCATCAGGGATAGAAAAGCAGTCTAAAAACAGCAATTCCTGAGAGGGGAAAGTAGGAGCAGAGAGATGTGTATTGGATCTAACAGGCCCCAAACACAGCACACTTGCAGTTTCAGGTGGGATTAGAAGTTTTGCAAGCAGCGATGCAGAGAAAGAAACTATAATCCCATTGGGAGCAACGAACAGATGGATTCTCATTTAATGCCTAGATTTGAGCCTGTGCAGAACGTTTTGTATGATTTATAGGACAGTGTAAATGGATGCTAAAGGAAGTCACATCAAGTCTTCCTTAGCTGTACGTTGGAACAGAGGATAAAAGAGTAAAAATTTTTTTATGGGGAAGCCTGAGGAAATGAGTGGCGAAGATAGATACTCAGCAAACCACTAGCTTTAGAAGAAAGTTGCAGGTTCTTGGAGGCTTTAAAAGGAGAGGTTTTTGCCATCCAATGCTACCTGCCTCACAGAAGATAATAAATTAGATCACTCTGATGTATTCAGCTGCCAAAAGAAGTTTGCACAGGCCATGAGAAAATACAGGGTGTGCATAGTCACATAAAGTAGATCAGAATTCAGTAGCAATGCTGCTAGGAATTAATAGTGGTTTAAGAGAAATGGCATAATTGGGTCTAAAAAATGGGTGTGAAATTCACCCAGAAACTGGGCTAATTATAGCATAAGTGAAAACCTTAAGAATCTGACAGCATACTGCAGATACAAATCTGGTACCTATGAAGCCTTTACAACAAATCCTCATGCAGTTAATTTACACATTTTTAGAGGCACTACTTATGTCAACCCACAGAAACAAGACTTTTAAGAGTACAAAGGTGAATGAGGCAATGAATAATTGGAAAGACAGTTAGGTCACCTCTCTGACGTGAGAAAAAGCTACTGATCACCAGATGCCTGAGGAAAATTATTTAATATATACTGCATTACAGTATTTCCTTTCTTTCCAGGAGACCATTTTTTATTTGGCAAATTATATTTTCTGAGGCCCTAAGCAGTCTCCTTCAGCAGGTTTCATTATAAAAGGAATATTTTGCTACCATCTGTCAGTTACTGCATTAAAGGACAAGAACACAGCTGAGCATGTGCAAACTGGTACTTATTAGAAATGAAATGACCTTGCAAGAACTAAACACAGTGTGTGAAAGGCTTAATCCAGGTTAAATCACACCTGGAGATCATTAGGGACACGGTCCTATTTATTATTCACGAATTATGTCAGGTATTGGAAAACGAGGAGGACCAATTTGATGACGACAGCCCCAGAGCTGCTCAGTATGAATGCAACCATTCTGTGTGATGCTCTCACCATTGCCAGCTTAGAGCTTTTTCTTGCAAATGACACTTTAATCCATCAGCAGATGATGAAAAGACATTAATTTGCCTCATGGCATTGAAATCCCTATGGTTCTGCAGAATATCCTTTGGGAACATCATTTTGATTCAGGGCTCCCTGCATTTGAACCAAGGAGGGAGAAATTGTCAGACAGAGAGTCTTTCTGGAAAACTTTCAGAAGAACTTGCTGGATGAAACAGAGGACAGCAAATAACAATTTTATCACATGGGCTATTAATTTCCACAAGCAGATCTCTGACACCACCATTGACACAGAGCTGATAGCTGTGAGAGTCATACGTGGCAGTTTTGCACATGGATGTATAAAGCCTGGCTGTAAGGTGTGAGAGAAGTTTGGTTTTCATCATTCACTCAAGTGTCTTGGCTTCTTTTGGAAGAGGCATGGGCAAATGTATTGCTCCAGAAGTTGCCTGGTCTCACTGTCCAGAGAGCAGCTGGGTGTAACACTGGAGACACAGCAAATGAGAGAGTGACTCTTTAGAGAAATGCACTTGCCAGAAAAGACACAGAAGAGTAGAAGAGATGTGATATTCTACAGAAGATAGTCACAGATCCTATAAGAACAAAAGGCTAGCTCTTCACTCCAGGGCTCTAGCAGATCAGAAAACTCCAGATATTTAGGCTGGATGATTTGCATCTTTCTCTCCTTTATTGGTTTCTTTTTTCCCCAATGGGAAAGCAAGATATCAAATAAAAAGTTCTCAATCTAGATAGCATTAATCCTCTTCAGGTCAGTCTTGAACTAGTGCAAAAAAGGCAGACAATATAAAATATTTGTTCTTGCCTGAAAATATATGCTAGCCAGCATCCCTAAAAATGGGGGGAGTGAGGACTTGATATTCTCCATAAACACTGAGCAAGAGTTGAACAGGGCTTGCACAGTAGCTGCCCTACCTGGAAACTCCTCCAGCCAGAGTGCAGTTCTATCCCATCTGTTGGTCAGGACTCTGCTTTGAAAGGCAGAATATAGGACTTAATGAATGTGACACTGAAGATACCTGACATGTGCCCAGGATGCAATGACATTCAAAGAGATGAAATATTCCCTCCACTCTCTGGGTAATCCAAGTATTTGATAATTATCTTTGAATCTAGGGGGAATGATGACTGCTTGCATACTGTCTTTAAAGACCTCATTTTCTTTGTTGTAGTTCATGGAATTCTGAAGAATTGTGTGGTGAGGGGGTGAAAATAATATTGTGTCTTCTGAAAGGCCCAGTAAAAATCCCATAAACCGACCAGCCTCTGAAAAAGTTTGCATTTTTACTATACATACAAAGCCAATTGTCTGAGGCATTAAAACAGTCGCAGAAAAAGGAAAGACTTGATTATTTGTCACAGCAGGCAAAACAGAGCAACTGCTGAATGTTGTTAGATGTAAGGGATACACCACACTCTCATCAGCCAGGGGATTTATGAGAGAAAATGAGTAGGAGGAGAAAAAACTATATATCTGAAACATAAGCAAAAATCTTGCAGGCTATTAACAGCAGGCCAGAGAGATGCTGTAAGCTTGGAAATAAAAGATTATTTTGAAATTCTGATAGAAGAAAGAGCCATGCACACATGATACCAAATCTGCAGCCTATATGGTATTGAAAGGCATACATGTGCCTGCCCTGAGCACACAGAACTGGGCTTGGACTTCAGGTGAGTTTGCCCAAACTGCTTATTGAGGACCAGGCAGGTTTGACTGCAAACTTGGGTAAAAACTGGTCTGCAGCATGAAGAACTGTATGTATTTAATTTATTTGCATTAATCTGTGAATGTCCTATAGTCTGGTATAGATGGGTTTGCTTTGCTAGTCTTTCTTTAAATGTACTTCAGAACTACATCTGAAAATTTAATCTTGCAGTTTTAACCTGAGTGGAGCATAATTCAATAACCAATCAAGTGAATGGAAGTCCTGCAATACTTTCAATGCACATCAAGTCAGGCATCTTAAATTTATGGGGACATGCAAGGTTGAGGTACAGGACAACTTCTGACAGCTTAGCACGGTTGTCAGTTGAGAATGGGCTACTGTCCTTGTCTGTGTTCTTATCCACGGTGAATTCAAAATTATTCAATCCAAGTTGAATTAAGCTACAGTGAAAGAGCTTATTTGAATTTAACTTAAATCAAATTTCCTTGCAAATGAGGCAACGTATGAGTACACACAGGCAGTGATTGTGACTCAGATGATCACAGCACCACAAAATCATGCAGATGACCTTAGGAGATCTCTACTCCAACCTTCTGCTGAGAGCAGGATCAGCTGCAGTGGCAGAGGACGTGGATGTGCAACAGAAAGGTAGCAATCCAATGGCTCAACAGTTTCTCTGCAACATCCCAGTCCTGCACCCTTATCAACAGAGGGGTACCTCTGTCTCCTGCAGAAGGGATTTTTCAAGCACCATCACTTGCTCCATCCTTGTGATACTTGTGATTCAAGTCCTATTTCCACGAGCACAAAGGAGTACAGAGGAACCATTACAAATGGGGAAAATGTGATAACCTAATCAGAGAAAGCAGAGTCCCCTGACCCAGCTCCTGTCAGGGGAAGTATCAGCCCCAGGGGCCGAACATGACATCAGTCCACCTCTCTGAAACATCCTACAGACTGAGGGAGCATTGCCTGTAGGAATACGGAACTTGTTATGGGATGTAGGAGCAGACCATTATGGGGTTGTACAAAACCTAGTTGAGGTCCTCAGCAGGGTAAGAAGTAGCAGGAAAAGAAGGGATCATGGCAGTTTGGGAGGGGATAAAAGGGAGTGGTTGCATGTAACCAGGCTGCTGGTCAGGACACTTGTCTGGCCATGTAAGGCCCTGATCAGTGTATAACGCCCATTAAACCAATTTCTCTTTTCCTGGGTGAGGGACTCTGTTATGTGTGCATGGGGGCCTGTGAGGGCATCTGAGCAGAGCAGCTGGAGTGGCATCAGCAATCAGAGAGCCACTGCAGCATGGAGTGCTGCAGTTAGAGACCTGGCGGTCCAAGCCACCAAGCAGGGACACCATGGAGCCTGGGGAACAGCTAAATGACTAGTTTGTGTGGGTCTGTGTGTCTGTGTGTCTGTAAGGAGCCAGTTATGGGACAGCCTGAGAGTCGAAGTCATGTTTCTGGAGGGATTCACACTGTGTATATGTGTAAGTCTGCACAGGTATTTCCCACTAATGGACCTTTACCACGATCAGGCAGAAAGGGCTGTTTGTGTACCTCAGTGCTGTTCATGTTTATGAATGCTGAGTTTGTGTTGATCTGTGTGGCCAGCCATGTGCATATAGATGGACGCATGTGGTGCATGTGTTGTAGATGTGTGTTCTTCCACATGCCTGTGATGAATATCTGCTCAGTGTAGCTCCAGGTTGATTCAATGGAGCTATGACCACCTTGTCTCTGTCAGGCTGCCAGGGTTCAGCATCTCCCAAAACCAGTAATACTTGGTTTGGGCCAAACAGCTCTAATTCTTTCTTTAATGGAACTTGTTCCCCATCCTCAACTACACACTGTGTTGTGATGTGATGTGTGAAAATTTGGTTGAGTGTCTGAACTCTGAAAGTAATTTAAAATTGTCCTAACTTAAGTAAGTATCATGTGTGTTACATAGCTCTTCTCTCAGTCTGTCCTCTTCAGTGACTGTTTCAGACTCTGTGCTGACTGCTCCTCTAAAAAGACTCTGACTAGAAAATTGCTCATAATTTTGATTAATATCATTCTTTTGTTGCTTCAAATGAATTCTCTTGTGCTGGTGAATTAACTACTTCCTAGAAAGCTTATCTTTTACTTGGTCCTGGTTCCTCACAGCCTAAGAATTGATTTTAGAAAAGTGGCTAGTGCTAAGTTAAATGGCCTTGTGACACATGTCTGTATGCAGAGAGGTTTCTTGGCCTTTTCTATTTGTACTGGGATAACTCAGTTTACAGTAAAAAATTTGCAGTGATGCATCACATAATGAAAAGAATAAGGCAAGGAATGAGGTATCCAACCATCTGCCCAAAACCAGAGCTCTCACAAGTAGCTAGTGCCACTGTTAGAGTTAGCACCAGGTCAAAAATTCATTTTAAAAAGCCTTTGCTTTTCAGCATTCTTTTCCACGGTCTTACAAGATCCTTCTCATTCTACTACCTACCCAGTGATGCAGAAGGACATATTTACCATATGCTGCACTGCTGGTGAATATGACTGGTCTATCATTAGAAATGATAGACACCAGGTTTCATCTTTTCATTCAAATCAAGCCTAAACTTGGTAACTTATTTTGTTCTTTGTAGGAAGCCAGTGTTGGTTTTGTCAGAAACAGCACATTGTAATTACTTTTAAAGGACACTCATACAGAAGTTTACTTTTAAAATACACAAATATAGTATTTACCATTATTGTACATTTAAGAGTGCACTGGTATTAACAAATAAACAGTTGAAAACTTGAAAAATTATCTGGCTTAAAAATTATATGAACAGCAATGTAGACACATTAGAACTGTGAATATAAGACCTTGTGAATGAAAAACTTCAAATGGATGGATCTAAGGTTTGTTTATCTAATTTATCCTACATAATAGAAGCATTTTCAGGAGTGAAGATTAATTGTATTATGGGGCTCTTGACATCCTATTTTTCTGATCCATTTGCCAGAGAGATGCTTTCAACTTTTTCATTATAAAGCTTTTACTATCGTAACTTTCACCTGCTGAGTTTTATGCAAATAGCAATAATCTGAAAATGCTTTTCTCATTGAAACTATCTCCTTATATTTTTTCATTGTATTTGAGCACATTTGTTTTATGGGAATGCACATATGCAAAATATGGATGACTAATATGAAAGTTACTTCATGCTCATTTTCAAAAGTATGATCAGGTTGCTTCATTTTCTAAAGCTGGATTTATGTGTAGGTTCCTGATGACTTAACACAGATGTTTTATGTGATGTGAAGGTGGTTGCTTTGCAAGATAAAAGGTAATTGTCATTTTGCACACTTTGTTTTAGGGAATTGCAGCAAACCAATGGCTGGCTGAATGAAAGCATCACTTGCCCACCAACTCTGCTGAAGTCATTGTAGGAGGAGGTACTTCACGTTTACTTGAGATTGAGAATTTGTGAAAACCCTTTGAAATGGTCTTTAGCATAAATATAGCTCTTGCAATCTCCTCTAGAATGATGCACTTCCAAAAGAAAAGTGAGAGACAGAGAGAGAGAGAGAGAGAGAGAGAGAGAGAGAAGGCAGTTTGTTTCCCTTTTGAGACTTGTAGAAGTTTTGAAAATGACCTTGTTGAAATAAAAACAAGTAACAGGCAGGGAAAGCCAACCTTTAATGTTTTATGAGAGTGAATGGTTTTCTTCATGGTTTTGTATTTAAAAGATATTAATTTTAGACATTTCCACATCTGAATGTGAAAAAAGTACTTAAACACTTTGGGGTTCTTATTCCTTTGGAGTGGATCTTGATCAGGATGACAAACTCTTTCTGAGGTTCCTTAGAGTGACTTGGGAATATTGTTTGATGAGAAGCTCAACATGACCCAGCAATGTGCACCTGCTGCCCAGAAAGCCAATTGTATCCTCAGCTGCATGAAAAGAAGAGTGGCCAGCAGGGTGAGGGAGGGGATTCTGTCCCTCTGCTCTGCTCTGGTGAGACCCCACCTGCAGTGTTGCATCCAGCTCTGGGCTCCCCAACATAAGAAGGACATGGACCTCCTGGAGCAATGTCAGAGGAGAGTCATGAAGATGATAAGAGGGCTGGAGCAACTGTCCTGTGAGGACAGGACAGTTGAGGTTGTGCAGCCTGGAGAAGAGCAGGTTCTGAGGAGAGAGGTTAGAGTATCTTCACATACCTAAAAGGGGCTGCAAGAGAGCTGGAGAGGGACTTTTTACAAGGCCATGTTGGAACAGGACAAGTAGAAATGGCTTTACACTGATAGGGCAGGTTTAGATCAGATGCAAGGAAGAAATTCTTTACTGTGAGGGTGGTGAGAGACTGGCATAGGTTGTCCAGAGAAGTTGTGGATGCCCCATTCCTGGAAATGTTCTAGGCCAGGCTGGATGGGGCTATGAGCAATATAGTCTAGAGAAAGCTGTCTCTGCCCATGGCAGGGGATTGGAACTAGATAATCCTTAAAGCCCTTTCAAATGAAAACCATTCTATGAAGAGTGGCTCTTGGGAATACTGAAGTTCCTTTCTCACTTCTGTCACTTTTTTTCTGTCTATTCCTTCCTTGAAAGCCAGTTGGAAGGTGCCTGAGTGTGGTGTACAACCCCCAGGACTGCAGTAGCAGGCTTGTGGCTGAAGCAGAGGTGGCCCATCATCCTCCAGGTGGTTGCGGGGGAGCCCGAGTGCTCTGACAAGCCAATCTGCCTTGCACACTGTGTGGGTTAAGCACACAGCTGCATATGTATAAGGCTGAATGTTATTCCTCACTAGAAATGACAGGATGACTCCTGTATATGTGTGCAGTATAAATACTCAGGGAAAATGCTTTGGGATGAAAGGCTCCGTATAATGATCAGATATTATTAAAATGTCAGGTAGCTCTGGGCATTGAAGATCGGTCTCCCTGTGGAGCTCATATGAAATTTAAAGTAAAAAAAACTTTTGTGATTTGCTGAGTGGGTGGCTGAATGGGTTTTATCATTGTGTCTCAGAGTTCTCTTTCTCCTCCCTCAGATGATCAGAATTCACTGCAATCAAAAGCCAAGTCACTCTGACACTCTTAATTAGGGACAAGGGAAGTGGTGTGATTTCTTGCTGCACATTAACAAAGGGGTTATTGCTACAGCCCAGATCCACTTCAGGCAGCACATTCGGTGTCAGAATATACCTTGGTCTGCTCCCTGTTTGCTCCCTGTAGGGTTCAATCATGGCTGGAATCTCAGAGACTCTGATTTAGCCAGCAGAGACATCTGCACCATGCTAATGAAACTCTCGCTGTCTCCTGAAATGGCAAACCAGGGCTGGGGTGGCAAAGGGGGGAACTTGGGGAGATTTGATCTACCACTGTAAAAGAAGTTCCAAAGGCTGAGTGGGCTCTTTGATAACATCCTAAACAGCCCGTTAAGCTCCAGCTACTTTTCAGGCCTCATGGTATTGAATTCAGGAGGTGGTCATTCCTCATGCCTGTCGCAGTAAGTAGGAAAGCTGCTGATCTGTGAACGGTCAGAGCTGCTTGAATCTATCATGCTCCATGTGCCTTAAATTGAAGGAAATGAGAAGAAATGAGTGATGGAAGGGCTACAAGTAAATGTCTGGAATGGAAGAGGTAGGGAGTAGAAAGAGGCACAGCCGCTCCTTACGCCCTGGTACTGGCAGAAGAACCTGAGTACAGTCAGTGTGTCTCTCTAAAGCCCCCCTGACAGCTCCAATCCAATCAGGGTAAGGGTCCTTGCACCTTCTCCTAATGACACAACACACCCATGACGAGAAGCCAAACCCCACTTCTCTCTTCTCAAGGAGATGTCCTCAACCCTGTGATGCCTCAGGTTTTAGCTTTTATATTTTTCAGATTCTGTGCTTCTTTAGTGTGTAGTTCTGAGATTCATACTGGGGGATAGTAAGCTCTCTTCTTAGAGTGAGTAGACAAAACAATTCCTTCTCTAGCTGGAGACCAAGGACAAATGATCCAAATCTCAGGCCCAAGAGCATAAACAGTGGCAGAATGAGGAGAGGAAAACAAGAAGGATGGGACTTCATAATCTAAAGCTATAATTGGACAATTAACTCCAATATGCTAATGGACAGAACTTATAAAGGTGGGAGACGTTGTGACTGTTCATCCATATTGCGACCATTTTGGGTGCATCTTGGGTGCAGCCCTGGCTGGGCTCTTGAACTATCCAAGGTGTATCCACTGAGGCCTTTTAATAAATACCTACTTTATTCTTTAACTCCATCTGGCCTCTGTTCTAGGTCAGCCTTCACAAGGCATCACCTGCACTCTCCATTATTCCTGCCTGCTCTCTTTACACACTTGCAGAAGGGAGCAGGTACAACAAAAGGGGCTGGAGGCTGCCCATAGTCCGTGCTCTTTTCTTCTCAGGTGTGGCAGGGAGACAAACCCCAACTTCTGGCATTCCCTGCAGGGAATGTCAGCCTTGAGCCCATGGGTACGGAGAGGCCACCAGGACCCTTTCCTTATCCTCTAAAGCACCCAGGTGTTGTCACCTCAGTTTCTGCAGTGCCCAATCACACCCATGTGCTCCAGAAATGCCTGCTGCAAGGCCAGAGGACCTCAGTGGGGGGAGCCCAAGGAAGGTACTCAGTGACTAACATCAGTTTGCTGAGGCAAAGGTTCACAGCTTACAAACCTGGGAAGCTCAGACAGGAGAGAAACAGACAATTCCTGACATATGCAAGGCCTGCACTGGGGTTTTCTGGCCTGTAACTTTAGACTCAAATTGCTCTTATATAAGCCATATTGAGCACATTTTTTATTGCAAGCCTGTGCTGTTCTGGGAAGAGCAAGCCTTTTGAAGAGTGGGACAACCAGGAAATGACTGTTGCACGCACAAGTAAGTGAAGCAGAAGAATCAGCAATCATTTGGGATCTTCATCACTTCAGATGACCAACTTTTGTCCCACACTCCCAAACTATTGGGATGATTTTGCACTCTTCTAGTTCCTACTCATCTCCCTGTGTTCAGGGCCTTTTCCATCTCACCTGGCTCAATGTGATTTTGCCACACTAAGTGGAGCTGCCATATCAAATGGCATGTGTGTACTAACACATATACTAATGCAAGACATTCACAGCAGGCACCTTTGAGTGCCTAAATTAAAGCTTTGCATAGTGAAGTACAAGAAGTGAACTCTGATGAGTTTGATGGAATTACAGACTTTCCCAAAAGTTGAAGGCAGTTAGCTTTTTAAATCTTTGCCCGACTTGTGGCAAAAGTAAGCCTCACTAAAGAACCCTCTTTTCTTTGATGAAGATCTTCAGTGATTAACCTACTCTATGAAAAGAGAAATCTAGGGCATAGTTAAGAATATGATCACCATCAGTGTATTATAAAGTGAGCAATGCAGTGATATATCCCCCCTCCTCAGAGTCAGGGATCATCTGGAAACTGCTTCAAAAGCAAATACAAAAGACAAAAATTAAAGGAAGAATCAACATTAAATGTAAGATGCTTGGTTGAACTCAAGAAATGCTCTGACATTCTGAACACCTTCAAGCATTCAAATGGAAAACTGCATCCTTACTTAATATTATTGATTTCGTGTCTGGAAAAAGCCCACAGAACATTGTGTCCAAGCTGCGGGAGACGCTAACTGAAGGCAGGCAGGTAAATGCAGTCAAAGTCAGTACTTTGTTCAAACAACGAAACTCAAACAGAACAAAAAGGTGGTCAAAAAAATGCTTGTGGTGAAGTCAGTTTCACTCTCTGAAATATATTCATTTTATTACGTCTTGGTGATAATGAGGTAACCCTAACAGTCTTTTTGGCAAAATTCTGACTTTTTAACTTGATGGGAATTTCTTTAGTGACTTCAACAATGTCAGGACTTTGCTGTAAAATTGCAGTCAGCATTTAAAAATGCTTCTGTGACCATTACCCATGTCTTGCTTTCATCTAAATGTGGCAACCTGATACTCTTGATTACAATTTTGCAGCACTTGTACAAAGGACAGGAGTTTTTCACAGCAGCCATCTAAGGAAGGCAGCTGACAAGGGAGAGCAACAAACTCCTGGAAGATCACGAGCAATTCTAAAATGAGACTTGTATTAAAAAAAAAATCTTCCTTCCTCCATTTACAGTAGAGGGATACCATGGATGTTAACCTTCTGACCCCCAAACCAGGGATGTATTCACTGTATTTGCATGCAGTGCCACATATATACTGAATTCAGCAACGAGCAAAAGGAGATCTCTGATCAAAACACAGAATTAATTTATGTATTAAAGGCTTCACAGAAAGCCACTGAACTTACAGAAAGAGTAGAAGAATAAATTGGCTTTGTAGAGTAAGTCACAAAACATGTGATTTGCATTTTCAGTTTGCAAAATGGTCTCTACTCAAGCACAGCTCCCAAGTAAGATTATATTTTTCATGTTGGGAGTATTCAGGTGCCAAGAGTCTGGGAACATCCTTGAAGAGGATTATATCTGAAATTATGATTGTCCATTGGTCATTATTTTCAATTCAGTTAAGACAGAGATGTGAATGAAATGCCACTATATGCAGCAATGAAAAGGAAATGAAAAGAGGGTCAGAGTAGAAGCAAGGACTGATCTCTTCCAAAGCACAGGACAGATGGAAATGAGCACTCAGTGACAGCACCTCTGGCAGTGCTGGCTGTTGAAGTCTCTGTTAATACCAGGCCAGAATCTCAGGCTTTGTGTACTGCCTGAGCCCAACATTTGGCCTTTCCTGACACAGAGTATAGCTGGGAAATGTCAACAGCCATAACAAATATTACTGCATGTACCTGGCAAATCACTCATGAAACACCCTTATGACACTGTACAGAACCTTGTAAGATGGTTTTGCTTTCTGGAAATAACAGATGTACTGGCAATACACTAAGATTTTGGTCTACTCCACCCCCGCAGATTTGTGCGTGAACTGACATGCAGGGAATGTGACATTGCAATTGCTCCAGCCTCTTAGTCAACTTAGTTAATTTTCCTGCAAAAACGAGAGGAAAAAAAAAAAAAAAAGAAGGTCAATTTGTAGGCTGGACACCTATAAATTACTTCAGGAGGGAAGTTTTTCTTTTTCCAAGGGTGTCCAGATCCTTGTCGCCCTTTCAGGATGGTCTCACATAATGACTATGTAGAAGACCAGGATAGGTCTACGTATACATTTTCATTTGTATCTGCTTTTGCTAAGAAAAATATTTCCATGTTTTATTTTAAATAAAACAATTTTCTAGTGTAAAAGATACAGACCAGTGCCATCAGGAGAAATCCTGAGTGAAGAAAGTAATCTTTAAGGTTGCAGCATGGGCTTTTTTGATGTGCATGCACTGTGCCTAAAGTTTCTTCTGTCCTTTCTAGGAGCCTGATTTTCTGCAGAGTAGGTAATCTAAATATGCCACAGTGTGAAGATTTTATTGTGTGTTCAGTGTACAGGCAAATGTTGCCATTTTTCCTTACCAACACCTCCCACTATTGCTCAGCATGTAGAGGTATTTCATTTGTTGAATTCAACCTGTCATCTGTAACAAATATGTCCTAATCCAATTATATGCATCACAGTTCACTAAGAACCACGTAGGAGCCACCAAGCCTTCTTCTCTTAGATCATCCCTGATTTGCACAGTGGCCAGGGGCAAAACCCATGGAGTCTGCTGAGAATATATGTGGAGACAACCTGCAAGGCACAACACCTGAGTGCTACATATTTGATATAAATGACAATTGTTTAAAAGGCACTTCAGCTTCCATTTTACAAAGTTCATTATTGTAGCAAATGTTTTAACATCAGTTCTTTCCCTCTATTTCTCTATTTCCATTTGTACTGCTGTGCCTTCTCTGATTTCATGGTGGTATTATTGTTGAATACATGGCTGTGACACAATAATTGTAACTATCTGGTTTCCCTCTTCGCCTTTAATCTAGGTATTGACTTCTTTTCTTAAGAGTCATATATTGCTATGAGATCAGCTGGGGAAGAGCTCTTGGAAAAGAGGGGCAGAAAGCAGAATTTCTATCCTGTGGCAAATTCAGGCATTTGAGGATCTTGTACAATTACAAACTGGATCAAAATATTACCTTTTAAAAAATTTATTATTAGCCAAAGATTCTGAAATATTTTGTTTTAGATATCTGGGAATGATGTACCAAAACACTCTCTTTATACAATTGAAATGTTTCCTTTTAATGCTATTTCAACCTTTATATTATATAAATATAAAACTTTCAAGCACTTCTGTTTATCCAGTTACACGAGCCGAAATCGTACAACTTGAAGCTTTCAGGTAATTTCCCTTTAAAACATTTCAATACCACAAAACATTGTTTCATCCACATTTTTGGTGAGGAAGCAAGTTCTTTTAGAGAGTTTCTAAGACTTACATGTAGATAGTCCTTTAGGATTTCCTTTAGGAATCCTGCAATCAGCTATTGTACAACAACCATTTTTTAGCCAACATATTGTGAGTATTTCAAGATCATCACTGGATTAATGTATTTTTGGTTTGCAAACAGAATCTTTCAAAGGGGCAATGGGATGCTGTGCAGACAGACTGCAGCTGCAGATTTGTTGGAGCTATCAGACAATATTGAATCTCTCCTGTCCAAACGCTGAGAGCTACGAGGTTCTATCGACTTCACTGCGGAAACGGATCACAATGAATGAGATTTAGGAAAGGATTAAAAAAACAGGGACAACATTTCCTTATCAAAAAAGCAGTTCACAGTATTTGAGCCTTCCATTCAGGTTTAAAATAAAACTGTTTTCTGACTGAGCCATTAGACAACACATGGACTAAAATAGATGTTAAAATATATTAGGGTTTAAACTGTTGCTAGTTCACTTGGCCAGGAGGAAGATATAATATATAATTGGTTTTAATATTCATATGTTTGTGACAAAGACTGCACAGTTTGGATGACAAACATAGCAGGAAACTTTCCTTTTTTTTTTTTTTTTTCTCTTCCCCCCTTATGGAAATTGCAGTTTTGATGGCAATCATCAAGGGAATAACAGAAGCAATTTTTTTTTTTTCTTTTTGGCAGCAGGTTTTAAAAAACACGACCTTAAGAGTCCTTTAATGTTTTTGGACAAAATAATGATTCAATGAATTAATTTAGTCCTCTTGTGAAAGTTAACTGTTTCAAAATTATACACATGTATGAACCACTTCACTCAGAACTGAAATATGGCCAGGCTTGCCCAGCTGCAAGGTGACAGCCACAGAGACAAATGGTGTAACTTTGTAGCTTGACTAATACTGGACAGGACACTAAGGAGAAACATTTCTTTTGCAGTCGTTTCCATGGTATCTTTAACACCCACATAGAGCAAGTAGGACACTGGTTGTTAAAGTCTCATCCAAATAAATCCTACAAAGTAAATTGCATGGAACCCAATTTATCTACCTCGAATGAAGTTTGCTGGGATTTGAACCTGTGGCTTCAAGAAAAACACCCCAAACACTTCAAACCTGATGTGCAAATCATTCAGCCATTCTATCAGCTTTAAGACATACACAGTAAATTTGGTATATGGTATGAGACCATACACACTTGATGGGTAAATCTACACATAGACAGATGTACCTACATTTGCTTGAGATTCATCATGTCCATTGATTTCTGCTAATTCCTTGGCACTTTTTAACTGCAAAGAGTGAAAAAAACCAAAACAGAACAAAACAAGCACATTACTTCAGTATTTCACACAGTTATCTTTGATTTATTTGAAGGAGCATTTTATAAAGCTTCCAATGAGAAAAACAGATGGAGCATATAATTCTAATGAGTTTTTGCTCAAACCATTTTGAAACCAACATACTTAAGGCTTGATAGGTTGGCAAAAAAAGAAAAAAAGAAAAATAATAGGACTGGATCATTATTTTTTAAATAATAAGATTAGAAAGTAGTTTCAAGGCATAAAAGGTGCACAGATTTCCCTCTCAAGAATAATAAACAATTTAATTTCCTATTGTTGTTGCTATTAATTTAAAGTTCACAATATTTGCAAGTTGCCACTAGCTAAATAGTGTTTTGCCAATGATTACTTTTGAATGATATATTTTGAGGTAAGATGCCGAAGTGCTACTATACATTGTCTTCCTGACAACGTACCTAAATAACTGACATGGCTCCTGGGCATGATGGAAAAAGAGGGGGAGTGAAGAACAGCGCTTTTATTTAACCAGTTGCAGGAAGAACTGAGGAGACACTGCAAATATATGACCTGAACAAAAACTTTTTTTCCCTCTTGAATTAGCTTTTAGGGGAAAATCCAGGATTACATTGGGAGTTGTAAAGATTACTCTCAGGAGATTTAAGGAAAGTCCTAGCTCACATCTTGAGCCACAGTGAAATATGCTGTCGTTCATCCTGTGACTGAGCAAACAGAGCAAAGAGGAGACACTGCAGCTCTCCTGAGCCTATGGAGGTTTGTACACTTAAATGAAACTCACAGAATCATTTGTTCTTTAGGTTAAGCTCTGAAAAGCCATGCTTTTATTGCAATTTAATTCACAATAGGTATCACGTGGAGGAGGGGGATGGAGGGAGAAGGGAGGGATGGGGAACAATAAGCCCAACTTTCCTCTGAATTCTTTCTCTTTTGCCAAAGAAGCTGGGTTTGATGTAACTGTTGGTTCTACAGCTGAGGCTCTGATTGGCAACAGTCCTAAAATCCTGTTGAAATTGAACACTAATATGTATTGATTAGTGTCTGACTCAGAAGTGTTGGTGGACTACCATCCTAGGCAGGTTGGTTACCTCCATCATATTTTTGCTATGTGGCAACAACAGCTGAACTGAGTGGGATTCAGCTCCCAGCTGTTCAGTTTCCAATCTGAAAATTAAGGTAAGCAGGCCATGGTCTGTTTGTACCTTATTATGCAGGGCTGTGAACTGCACCAATTCAGGAACTGCTGCTCAAGCCACTAAACCAGTCCTGATGCAGAGGGAAGAGGGCAACACTTCCTGATAAAGTAGTACAAAGGATATCTGGGGACTGCAAAATCATCAGGTCTCCTGGTTCAATTCACTGAAGCTCATCTTTCAAAAGCCTCAAGAAGTCTGCAATTTATACTGGCAGCAGGGTGGTGCATTTCCAATGAATGCTACATGTTTTCCCTACTATGAAAAAATAACCATCCTGCAGAACCACCTCACTGTGAGGATAGCTGGTAGGAATAAGCTGAGAGGGCTACTTCCAGCCAAGCACCAGAATTAGGTATTTATGCATTGCAGTGTGACTGAAAGAGCTGTTTCCTGATTCTGCCAATTCTTCATTATAGAAATTCACCCAACATGAGCAGTCCTGTTGGGTTCAGCTAAGTTACTCATCTGAATATGAGGTCAGGTGAGCATGCCTAGTTTTGTAAAACTTCTGCATGCTGATGCGAGTGTCCTGAGTGCCCAAGGATTGCTGTTCATTGCTTACACTTTGCCTTTCCCTTTCCAGGTTGATACAGTGCCGTCAACTCTTAGTGACTGTGGCTCCCTGGAAAAGTGCTCTTCTGGTGACATGCCACATCCCCATCAGCCACACGTGGGCTTGATGGGAGACTGGGCTCAGCCTGCAGCCCACTTTGGTCTTGCAGGCTTTCACCCCGCCATGGTTTCCCTCCATTACCACCCTGGCACTGCTTCATCAGTTAATATAATGCACAGAGGATGCTTGAGCCTCTCCATCTCTTTTATTGCACAGCACGCTCTGAAAAGGATGCCAGAGATCAGGCAAGAAGGTGCTTGCATCCATGCCAAGAGTAGGACCTCTGCAGGAAGAGGTGGAGGTGAACCAGCAGAGATAATGGTGGAAAACTTAAGGGTAGAAAGTGTACAGCTGCACTCCCACAGGTTAAAGCGGTGAAGTCCCTTTTTGTCCAATTTTTTTTCTAAATTATTTTTTAAATTATACTCTCCTCTCACATGTTAAAAAGAGAAATGCTGGAATAGGAAGCTCAGGAAAATGTACAATACTGGAAAAACAGGACTTGCCTTGCCCCCTACTCTGACTCCAGGGTAAGTCAGGGTGTGATGTTAGCAGTGGACAGTGTGCTGAGGCAACACACAGAGCTAGTGCCAGCAACAACCAGGGGCCTGCCTGGAAGGAGAAGGGATGAGGAGTCCCAAGTATCTGACAAATCTAATGCTGTGATGGGGTAGGCCTGACTCAAACCAGCAGGCGTGAATCCCTCAGACAACCAGAGCTGACGGCCACGTGCCAGATGTGATTCAAAGCCTTTTGACTACAGCAATGCAATATGGTGCACCAGCAAGTGGGACTTCTCCCAGCAGGCCATCCCAGCCTGGACGTGGCTGGGTGGGTGCATGGAGCAGCTGTGCTTGGACAGAGCTGCACCTCCCCATGCAAACACGCCCTGAGTGAGGCAGGGCAGGATCCCTTTGCCAACTGGGGATGAAAAGGCAGTTTTCAGCAAACCTATCACAAAACCAAGCCACAAAGTCAAGGCAGGAGTCCTGTGCTATTTATTTTTGAAAGAAATGCTCTATTTACTTGGCTTGGCTGGATGATTTTCAATACCCATCGTGGATAAAACACACAGATAAGCTGTGGTGCTTGTAAAGGAAAGCTGTGAGTCTTGGCAAGTGGGGGTCATTATTTCTACGGCTTCTGCTGTTCTGGAAACTTTTGGAACTCATTCAGGGTTCTTGGAGGAGCACACTGGCTGCCTAGCACTCTTCAGGAATTCTGGCTACTTACAGTCTTGGCCTTAGGCGTGTTTCAGAGCTAATTCTCAAGAGAAATGCAGATCCATTATGCCTTTCTTCCAGCTACTGTTTCGCCTGTCTGCCTAGCATGAGTGCACATTTGATTTGCAATTAGCAAGAGTCTGCAGAGATTCAGAAGTCTGCCCTGGTGGTCCCTACTGGGCCTCACATTGCAAGATCTTCCTATATGTTTTTGCAGCATATAATTGCTTCAAAGATATAAAATAACTTCATGCAATTTCCGTTCTTCTTTTATTTTTTTAAAGCACTTTATAATGCTATACCTTAAAAGCCATGTGAAAATGGAAATGAGATGCAATTAACTCAAGAGACCTGGTGGAATCCGTTTTTATAAGATTCTGTCATTACCAAATCCATTCTTCCTCGTGGCATTTTCTGTATTACAGTCTTGCTTCAGCTTTCATTTAGGTTATCTCTGTGACCATAAGTGCTAAGAACTTGTATCAGAACATAAAAGCTTCCAGAATACAAATTACTAGTTTGTAGAATATATTTGTCATCAGATATGTTCAAAGATAAATGTTAAATGTGGAACAATATCCCTGATTTCATAATGAACATTTAAAAAATCTAAAATAAAGATCATTTACTTTTCCTAATGTGTACATTAAATGTATACATCTGTCTGCAGACATATTCAGACATACATGATGAAAAATCTTGAATCATCAGCATTTTGCATCTCCGCCACCAAAACAATTCAGATTCCCCAGACCTTAAACTGCAAATACTTAACCAAACCATCAAATATTGTAGCTGAAAGTTTATATAGAAAAGGTTAAAATAAGGTCTCAAAGCAGAGACTGTGCCTGTGCAGCATAGGTGGGGATTTTCAATTTCAGTGTGTCCAAGCCACATGGTCTATACAGAAAACACGTATTTGTGCACACTGTGCTTGCACACAATACACTGTTTCTTCTCTAGATTTACAGATTTAGGGCCAGACTTGCTTTTTGCTGTGTAGCTAGCTGTCTCACCATCCTTATAAAACAATACTATCAAATATACTTCTCTGTGTCATTTGACACCTTAGTATCAAAGAAGGTGGGATAATCAGATTTGCAGAGATTTGATTCTCACTGCTTAAATAAGTGCATTGATAACTACTTTTTTAATGCCTTTGTGCTAATGCCACTGTAAGTTTTTTATATATTCATACTTGTGTGAATTACACAGGAGATGCCAAAACGTCTTTTTCAATACTATTCTTTAAAGGAAGAGCTGTTTTGGCTCAGGCATATTTAACTCCCCCAACATTTTTTTTAATTCAGAGCAGAAACACTTATCACTGATATCTACGTAGAATACATAAGAGGAAATACTACTCAAGACATGAAATCCAATACTGGATAGTATAAAGTAAGGGTCCCTTTTCACTCTGTTTGCCTAATCAGAGCAGACAGACAGGACACATAAGGTTAGGTCTTTCTCACAGCATATTCTGTGGTCAGACTCCTACTGATTTTGGAGGTGAAGCCATGAGACTTTCAGAGCTAATGGTTTCTCCTTCCTTCCTTCCCCTTAGCATGCCTAAGCCAGAATTTTTCTCCTGCCAAAATCACTCACCTGTTCCTGCAGGACTTTAAGCATCGCTTGTGTATGCGTTTGCTCTTCCTTTGCTTGCTCCAGTTCAGATTTTTTGTTATTTAATTCTTCCTGTATGCTCAGCAATTGCTGCACAAACAAAAGAAGTTTCTGGTTAGCCTCGTCTGGATCCAAGGCAGTTTAAAATCCACAGTTTGACAAATCCTCATTTCAAACAATGTTTTGCAGTCTGCTCCTACATTTATTATTGTTGCATAATCTGCTGTGTCTAAATGGACCAGAGGTAAATTATTTTCATCTGCATCTCCTTCTGCGGCAGTGCACCATGAGTAGAGCATCTGTTAATGTGCATTAAGCTATTTTTTACATTAAAGTAGAAACTTCTGCTACAGTATGTCACCCACAAAGTGACTGTCACATTCATCTGAACCAAAATCTTATTTGTAGAAGTATATGTGGTGGTTTTAATAATACTGGGGTAAACAGTATGGTACATAAATAATTTAA
The DNA here is from genome assembly GCA_013398275.1 of Promerops cafer. Classification (NCBI taxonomy): domain Eukaryota; kingdom Metazoa; phylum Chordata; class Aves; order Passeriformes; family Nectariniidae; genus Promerops; species Promerops cafer. Next base: position 2,039,954 of record VZSE01013026.1, read on the forward strand.
AAGCACAGCCCATTAATATAATTAGTCATTGGCCCACAGCCATTTTCATTCTATGCAAAGCAATATTCTGGAAAGCTTTCAGACTGACTTGCCAAGAAGACAAAAGCTTTCCTTTTGTTTCGTCTTGTGCTGCGATATTTTATTAGATCAGGAAGACTGATGCCCTACAATCAATATATCAGCCAGGAAGTCTGCTGATCTACTGTCAAAACAAAAAGCTATGACCGAAATCTATTTTTATGAAGAGGATTCTGGGATGAAGGAGCATATTTGAAAGCCCACGTCCCCTGGTCTTGGCTAGCTTTAGATTCTGCATAGATTTATTGTGACTGTCAAGAGCAGGTCAGTAGATTTAATTAATTCTGAAACAGTTATATGTTTTCGCATTGATTTGAAGAATGGTGGACACTGATGAAGAGCAAGAGCAGACAAACAGGTTAAGACAAGAGTTTATGCGTTTTCTCTTAGTGAATAAGAAAGGAAACTATGATTTTCTGGGGTAACATATTGCTCGTAAGTACACTCCATTTAAAGGACTAATTGAACTACTAATTGCTTTACTAACATGCATTACTGATTTAGCCATGTACCTACATCTAAAGCTTAGTTTATGGTTTTGCTTAGGGCTGGTGGCTGACTCAAACTGATGTTGCAGGTGTTCAGCCTCTTGGTAAGTTACAGACAGCAAACCTAGAAAAAGTCTTGGCCTTGTTCCACTGCACTGGAAGTCCCAGGCATCAAAGGACATGGTGTCAGCATTGTTTCCAGAGTGACTTGGAAACAGATGACATTTCAGGGACTGGTGGAGTTATTGGTAGTGTATTTCTGTTGTAAGTGAACATCAGTATGATGGATTAATTCAGCCACTGAAGTAAAAATACTCCTGGGTATATGTCTGATTATATCTCATGCACTCTACAGTCCAGTGGAGTTGGTTAGCTTTTTGATGGATCATGCCGCCTGGACTGTTCCCTGGGAGCCTTCAAGAGACATTCTGGGAATGTGTTTTCACTCTACCACAGCACAAGATCATTATGAATCTCAAGATTTTTCCATGAAAGAAGTAGGTCTCTTCCACTCAGGCCCATACCCAACCAACTTTTGTGTGGGAAACTCTGCTTTAGCATTTCTCGAACAGGGGTGTGTTCACCTTGCCTGCTGGACACTACCTCCCACATTTCCAGAAGATACACTGGATTTGTGTACACTGCCCTGGGTCACATGCTGATACCCATGCAGGTTCCCAGGCAGAAGGAGCCATCTAGTCGCCCCATGTAAACTCACAACATACCTTTAAGGTTCACCTAGGATAGTTCTTGCTGATGTCTGCAATTTAGAAAGAATGGACTCCAGTCCTCAGAAGAGAAGCAGAGAACACAAGACACCAGAAAAATGCCGTAAGCCCTCTCAATAGTCACTAGCTGAAACACCTGAGGTGTGATAAGCAGACTGCCACCTACCTAATAGCAGCTGGTGAGATGTCCTTCGCAGCTGCAACCTGTTTGACCTCACACACCTGAACATATCATGAGAAAGGAGTCTTTGCCCCCATTTGAGAGTCTTCTCTGAGCAGTTATGTCTCACCAGTGTGGCCAGACTCCACCTTCACCCAGGTTGAGAGAATTTTACTCCAGCTTCTGTGAGAAATCCTACAGTCCATCCTTTTGAACAATATAAACTCACATCTGGAAGATCCCAAGAGAGTTTTCATCTTGCCCCTGAAAAACCTTTCACTACTGAATGACTGTTACCAAGAGGAAACCAAGATTGACTCTTGGGTTGAACTTGTTTACACAACTGAACTTAAACCTCCTTCTCTATCCCACCCACCCCCTCCCGATGGTTCTTCCATGGCCACGTTTCACTTATTGTGGATCAGCTCACAAACTTCCACTGTTTTATTTTCACATCTCCCACTGTGATCTCCCACTGTGATCTCCCACTGTGATTTACTCTAATTATATATCTCTTCTTTTGACCCTGACTTTTCCTGTTTTGTGTTTAAGGCAATTTTTCCAAAACTGTCTGAGCAGGGGAGGAATTGGTGTGGAAGACACTGAGAGCATGAGAGAGAGAGGGAGATGTGATGCTCTGCATCTTTGTACTTGGCTCTGGACCAGCGAGGAACAAGAATCCCAGGAAAATATCCAACATTCTCAGTTTCCCTGGGGTAAAAGAGTGTGCATTCTTATTGGAGTACGAGCTACAAAGCACTTGATATGAGATAAAACCTTCTAGCAGTCTTAGTGGTTAAACTGTCAGCTACTGAAGGTTTACTGCATGTGCATAGGCTCCAAAGACAATAAACGTGTCCTATTTTCACAGGGGTGGAAAGCAGAGTGACTGTAACTAAGATATCCTATCCCAGTCATACGTAAGGTTTTTCATTCACAGGACTGGGACTTTCCCATTCAACCTCCAAAGATGTCAAAATTATTTAAAATTTGGAGCCATCCCTTGGGGGTTTAACTTTCTTTTTCTCTCCCTCATATTTATCTCTAAAAGCTGCAGAACCTGCTAATTTTGCATGGGTCGGGTTTGGATATTTCTTTTTCCTGAGCAGTTGATGCTGCAACCAAGAAGTTGTAACAAGGAGTTACACCTGCCAAACAGCATATTTTTCTCCTTTAGTCTCATTTTGGAAAATGAAGATATAAATGTGACTGGAAAAAATATCATCCTAAGACAGATGAACAGCCTGAGAAATTTCAGCACAAACATGTGATGTTTGGCAAAGTTAGAAGCAAATGGGAAAAGAATCTTACACTGGCAGAAATGAGACAAGTTTCATAACAGGGACTGCTGTCATGCCTGCTTATAAACAGACAGGTTTTCCATAAAGATTATAATGAATGATGCCAAGATGCAGGTATTAATTATTCAGAATTACTTTGTTTTTCATACATATATCTGCTTATTAAAAATTGATCCTATAGATATTTCTTCTGCCCTTCAAATTTCTTGCAACTATATACCACAATCAATCAAAATAAAGAAATATTCTTGGTTTCAATGATTATGCTGTGTGATACTGTTCCACCTACTTTGCCATCTCACACAGCCTTCTGCCAGAGTTTTCCTGTGTAGGAAACCAATCTACTACACCAGTGGTCACAACAGCTATACTGTTCTTTCAATCTTGTCTCACATCTCTGGCCATTCCCTTTAAGCCCTGACGTTCCCAGCTTTGTGACACAGCATTCAGACAGAAGTTCCCCAGTTTTATCAGGCAAAGAACTGATTTCATGGCTATACACCCAGGAAATACCTGGCTCATAATTCTGTTTTATTCCATGTCCCCAGTGTGCAATTCTTTGGGTCTGCGAGGGTGCGCTGCATGTTATGCAAGTGTCTTTTCCCTGAACCAAAGTACAAGTATCAGGAAGCAGAAAAGCACATCACAGAGCTCATCACAGCTCTGATGATCCTGAAGAGAGACACCTGCAGAGCTCCACCAGTAGCAGGCTGGAAGCTCAGCTGGTCTACATGCAACCAATAGCATTTGTCACCACGGCTGCCAGCTTGACCCTAGGAGATGGAGCTATGTAGTAGGACCAGATCAGACTGGCAGACATCACTAATATCTTCTTACTGGTATTTCCAGAGAGGAGATGGGAAAGCCAGAAAGAATTAACCTCCTGGTTGCCTGTCCAGAGATCAATCAATGCATTTTACACTCCCCCAAATAACAGAAGACATTGCTTCCAGTGGCAATTCTGGAACTGGTCTGTGTAGAAATGGTAGATATCACTATTCCGTTTGAAGCTTCCTTCATTCACGAGGACCAAATCCTCCCTGTACATAATAAGTGGGTAGCTAATTTCATTATATGGGGCGAAACAGGGTGTGTGTTTTATTTTGATTTTTTTTTCACACATTCCCACTCCAATGCTGAATCCCCGCCAGAGACAGTTCAGTACCACCCATATTGCATAGATCTCAAAAGCGCAGACAGAAAATTACCATCTTAAACCAATCTTCGCAGCTTCTGAAACATTAAATATAGATGGCATTATTGAAGCCAGCTGAATTACTCAGGCTGTGTACAATGCAGAGCCAGTGTGGCCAAGAATGCTAACAACTGAGCAGCACACACTGCCATGGAATATATGAGAAGTCCTAAAGGGAAAGTAATAGCTTGTTGTTGTGTAGCACTGTGCAGCCATGAAATACTTCTTCTCTTTCCTCTCCTTCTCCCTGCCCACAGTTCTTCATTGCTCCCCAAGAGGCAGTGTGAATTTGAATATAAAATATGGACATACCCTAGAAGCGTGGTCACATCCCAAGCCTAGTTGGACAGACAAGGACCCCAAAAGGAAAACGATTCCCAGCGTGAAACCAACAACTGTGCATGCAAAGAAAAGGGAGGCAGATCAGAAGCGACCGCAGGGCCTGAGGCTGTACTTAGAATGCTGTAAGGCTGACAGAATAATGAAAAAGGAAAACCAGCATTTGCCACAAGTTTAGCAGTTATACTGCTGAATGGTCCTGCCCCTGCTATTTTGTTTATGATTTTCTCTACAGCTGCTTGAAATGAAGTATGAAAAGGTTACAAAGATTGTAAAGAAAGGGCACTAAGGAGGAGCAGACAAAAGAACACCTCTGCGGTGGGAGCGCTGACGCTGATCACAGGTTGTGCAGGCAGTCTCAGCAAACCCAGCCTGTTCAGCCACAGGAAGAAGGCACAGACTCTCCCATTTATGGAGCAGCTGCAGAGTTAAAGGTCTCTGAAACTAGTGTATCAGTCAAACAGGGATGCTCTTACAACAGCTTAACTGAGCCAACTCAGTTGAATGGTCATCTTCAACACCCAGTGAACTCAGGCAAACCGGATTCTCCTGCCCATATAATGTGTAGGAGAAACACACTCATATTACTCTCCACTTACTACCTATAGGAAATATATCCCTATACAGGAAAAATTGATTCATTAGGTGCCTAAAAAGAAGGTGGAACTTATGTGTCTCAGGCAGGCTGTATCCCAACTGGTGCTATTTTCTTCAGTCCAAAAGAAACCAAGGCATGCATGTACAACAGTAACTCTGGGGAGCAGAACTCACTTGTGCAAAAGTGAAGTAATTTCCCTGAAACTACACAAGAATTAGAGACATGAAAAGTATGAAACCACAGGCATTCATATGATTCCAGAGTTCACCTAAAAATTAAAGCACTCACTTATGAGAGCAATTTCTGATGTTTTATTATCCTTTTTCTTTTCTTCCAAGTAAAACCTTGTTCCATCTTTTCTAACTTTATTTTATATAAAGAAAAAGAAGTTGTTTGCCAAATGGAAAATGACAAAAATCGCAAGGAAATGAATGTTTTGAAATTCTTAGAAGCTGTTCACAAATACAGAGGGGAAGGATGGTAAATGTTTCCTTTCAGAATCTTCCTTAGGTAGGAGGAAAAGAAAAAATGAATTAAAATTAAATCAACCATTTGCAAAATAAAAATACAAATCCCTCTCCCAGTACTCCCATGGACTGTCTGGAAGAGTGTCTTTCTCTTTTTGCAAGACAGACAAGATTTCATATCACAAATGGCCAGCACATGGCAGGCTTGAATAATGAGAAAGTGACTTCCCAGCTGAGCAAATATGCATTAGTAACAAGACGCTGATGAGGCCTGACAAATCACCAAGGAAACAGGAGAATGTGAAAGACAAGTCAAAGAAGCTTTAGAAATGAGCCCTCAAGGAAGTTAGCCATGTTGCAGCAAGGCATTATTAAAATAAAGAGTATGGCTGTGGGTTTGGGTTTTTTAAGGGATTAAAAAGAAACACAGTGCAACACAGTGCAATGTTTCTCATCCCTGCCAGCTCTCAGGGACTGGCTGCATCCCTGGCCGTATGGATGGCATTATTTGCATGGATCATTGGGTTTGCAATAATGAAAGAGGGCTGGTAAAGAGCTGCATGTGGATGAACAGCCCAGCTCCTTCTTGAGGGGCATTCACCTGCAAAGTGAGTTTTCCTGGCTCTCTGGCCAGAGGCAAAGACCATGCTGAACAGGTTTGCTCCACAGGTTAACCACCTCAGAGGGAGCTGGGGAGCTGGACACACACCTGATGGGGGGATGTGTGTGGTGGCACTAAAGAACAAATCTGTCCAGCTGCTTCCTTGAGGTGTTTGCCATGCTTCCCTTTGCCTGCTATTAGACAGATTCCAGAGGTCCTACAGCTCTACAGTGCTCAGAGTAGTTGCAGGCAGGCCTATATCCTAAGAGATAAACCAAAAGAGGAAACAGACAGATGGACACAGACACACTGAAACTACCTAGAGGGAGGTTACAGAGGGAGGTGGAGTCAGGTTTTTCTAGAGTAAGGGTTGAGGACAAATAGACAGCAAGAAACATTTTTATTACACAGCAGGAAAATATTCCACAGTGAGGGTGGCCAATCTCTTGAACAAGGGCTCAGAGTGCTGTGGACTCTCCATCCTTGGGGGTACTGAGACCATAGCTGGACAAGGTCCTGAACAGAACTGAGACGACTCCAGAGATGCCCCTATTTTGAGCAGAGGTGTACCTGACCTTCAGATGTACCTTCTGACTTCAGTTTTTTTAGAGAATAGCTGATAGATATCAGAGAATTAGCTCTCAATTTCTTTTGTTTCTGTGAGGCTCAGCAATTCAGCCACACCAGCTACAAGAGTCAGTGTTAAGGACTGGGCAGCAGAGGAAAGGAGAACATGGGTGGTGCAGTGAATGGTTTAAGAGACAGTCTACAGCTTTTCGCAGCCAAGTAATTTTCAAGTATACCTTTTACTTGTCAAGAAAGACAAGTTGTTTTTAGTCAGCTATGGACTTTTGCAGCAAATGAAGAAAAGACTAAGTCCTTAGGAACCTTACAGAATCAATCCTTTGTCTCAGAATTTAAATATACTAAAATGACACTTAGCTCTATAGCATCAGAGATCCCTCTCTGGGATCTGGGTTTCACAGCAAATTACACAAGGTCCTTTATTTTGGTGGTGGCCTGTGAAGGCGAGAAGCCTGACAAAAGCCCACTGTACCTCATCAATAAAGCTCCCTCCTTTCTTTGCTAAATGAGGTGATTGGAATATAACATAGCCCTTGACTTTACTGACAGCAGGTGAGTAGATCCCGATCCTGATCAAAGAAAGCGGGCTGATCCCAAATGAACATCATGTTCCCTCTGCCCTCATATCTGTCCTACAAGGCAACAAATTGGCACCTAGCATGATGCACAGTCAAAGGAAGACATGATCATCTAGTCATAGCAACATCATCTTCTCCAGCCTTCCACCTGTACTGTCCATTGTGGATAAGTCCTCACCAGTAAATGACACTTGAGCAGTGTGATCCCATCTCTTCTTTCATGGGAGTGAAAATGAGAATAATACAGCATGCCTTTTCTCAACACACCAAAACAGATCTTTCAAATTTTGATTTCCTATTCAAGAAAAAATATTTTATTTATTTTGATGGGGAATAAAAATTTAATTAGAAGAACGATATTATGGAAGAGAATCAATTTACCCAGTGTAATTTCCACTGAAACACAATTCCTAGTAATGGAAACAGAGTTCTTAGCACTGATAGCATCAAACACATTTGGAAATTCTAATCAGCAAGCCAATGCTAGCATTTAGGATCTTTTAAAAAATTCATGTAAGATCACTGGACTGTAAAACTTATAAGATTTGTCCTTTACCACCACCAGACTACACAAGCATGTTAATGAAGATATTAGTTGATTTATTTCATATTGTAAATAAAAAGTGTGCACCCAATTATTTCTCTATGAAGGGTTTATTCTTGCTGCCAATCTCAGTCTAGGTTTACCAGCACTAGCAGGAAAAAAGACACTACTCTCCTCTACTCTCCTCCATCTTACCACTAGAACAGCTGTCGGGAACATGGTGCCCAAAGTATCTGTGGGCACTTATTTACACTTCCCTAATATTACTGAAGTGGTGGCTGCGGAAATGGGAAATCAAACACTACTTTAAATAAAGAAAGGTTATTAAACAGAGAAGAGAACCCATTTGGCTTGTCTGAGATCTGGTAAATAAATAGCACTTAATTGCCAGCTGCTCCTTTTTTTTTTTTTTTAATATAATCAAAAGAGTAAGTAATTTCTGGAAGTTTAAACATGGATTGGACTGTACAGAGTCCTGAAAAGCACAAGAGAACTAAGACAACACTTATGGCAACGTTTCTCTCTCTCCTTTCACGTATTTCTTAACCAGTTTTCAAATATCAGCTACTGGGTGAGAGAGGGAACAGGCATGAAGTGAACATCTGGATGTTGGGTCCAGTCTCTCACACTTAACTTGTATCCATTCCCTATAAGGTCATCAGTACCGCCATTATTACTCCAGTGCCACTTTTACAGGGAAAAAAAAAAAAAAATCTAACTGGAATTCGTACTGCAAGAGTAGCAATTAAAAACATTTCCAATGTAATTATTCTGGTCTGTTTATTTATCAGGTAAAGTGCAAATAAAAGGGATTTTTTTTATTATTATTATCTCTTATATTTATTCTTTTAAAATGCTGCTTTGGAGAAGAATCAGTTTATAGTTGTGCATAAGTACATTGGTTGGGTTGTATGCTGAATAGATGTCTAGTGAGCAAGAGGTGGATGGAATAAAAAAAGGCTACAAATCTCCTCTGCACTTAGGCTATATTAACAAATATAGCCATAACATGCTCCATCTATTCAACAATGATCTTAATTTCAGCACTAAACTGCTACTAGAACCTGTATATTTAAAGGTATATCATTGTTATAATGGCCATGGCACTTAAAGAGCACCAGATTCAGCAATTTTCAGCCACCAGCATCTGTCTGTGGTTTCTGACATTTCAGAACATTTGTATGTGACAGAAAGGAATGGCTGTGACAGTTAACAACATGTGTGAAGGATCTGAGACCTGCAGACTTCAATGCCAGATGAGGCTTGATAGGTGGTAGATTGGTTAAAGGATTGATGGGGTAAAAAAGCCTCACCATGCCCTGCCCTACTGTCTGTTGCAACCTCCTGCACAGAAATGTTCTTTTTGTCTCTGTTCCCACTGAAAGAGTGTGGACCATGGGAATATTCAGTTCTACTACTTGTATGAGAAAAAGCTATGAAAAAAAGGGAAGGAAAGACCTGAGCAGTGCCATCTTTGCTTGTAGAAAAAAATTCTGCTAGCTCCATCTGAAAATGGATTGGCTCTGCTGTAATGGCTGGGAATGGTAGAAATCCAATTAATTTCAAAGGCAGCATAGTGAGGCCAACACTAGTCACCTTTGGATTTTCTACTCAGAAGAGTTACTCTATTTTAGAGGTACATGGTCTTGCTGAAAAAGCTGATAGAGGCCTCTTGTGACACCTCAATTAGACAAAAGTGTTGTAATCTGTCTCCCAGTGATGGTACTGTGGAAAATGTGTGATCCCCACAGTCTGCATCACCAAATATGTACCCTGACCACCCTCCTCTGAGGGAGCAATGAGTGTAAAGGGGGAGCTGCAATGCACTCCAACAGCAATTCCTACCCTCCCAACCACAAAAGTGAGGCATACCACAGACAAAACAGTCCTACCCTGCATGAACACTGAAAGCCTGAAATGAGGTTTAGGGCTGGATAGGAAAAATTTCTCCACAAAAGGGTTGTCAAGTTTTGGAACAGGCTGCCCAGGGAAGTGGCGGAGTCACCATCCCTGGAGGTATTTAAGAGATGTGTAGATGCTGTGCTTAGGGACATGCTTAGTGGTGGACTGGGCAATACTGGATTAATTGTTGGATTTGATGATCTTAAAGGTCCTCCACAACCCAAATGATTCTGTGATTTTATGATTGCTAGTCATCTGGCATTTATCAGAGCTCTTTTAAAAAGGTGTATCAGTCTCAGATGCACGCGCTATTTATTTTACATGTTAAATGATTAGTAAACTGCAAAAGAAAGTCCTCAGTAGGTAGAAAATGTCAGGAGCAATGTGGCCTTTGCAGAAAGACCTTGAGCTGCATATTGAACAGCAAGGACAGGAAGATATTGAACAGGTGATGATGAACTGTGTACTCTGCCTGCGGCACCAAATGGGGAAAGGTCTCTGAGGTATACAAAGCAAAATGCACAGGCAGTGGTTCTGGCAGCTCCTGGCTTCTGAGTGTTCAGGTTCACAATCTGCATTGCAATTCACATTAAATTGGTGTTGTCTGGGGAGGAAAAGAAGAGAAGACAAAAGTGGACTTCTAACACACTGCATCAGAGTGACACCCATGTGGGTCATCAGCAGGACCAGGATATGTTCAGTCTCCTGCTGAGATGTGCTGAGCTGAGTTGGTGGCACTCACAGCAGTGTGTCCACCTTTCTGTCAGCCCTACACCCACCACACACGACTGTTCCCTTTGTTCTGGCTTTCCAGCTTGAGCTGGAAAAGATTTTAAGAGAGGCACTGCGGCGCATCATGCCCTGCTGCTGCAGTAGCCTCGTGGCTGGGCTTTAATGCACCCCTGCCAGCGAAGGGGAGCCTGTGCTGTCACTGCGTGTTAGGAGCATGATCCCACGCCCAGCCAGTGAATCAGGCCCCTTAGGGGCAATGAGATGCCTCTTAAATGTCTCACACACACCCCAGTAGGTGCAATAGCAGAACTGTAGGCACTTGTATACATTTCCTGCACATAACATAGATGGAAGCATGATTTAAATGGGGATTTGTGGATGACACCCTTGCCTGCAGGAGCTAAATTCAGCCGATCATGCTCAGGGAGTTATGAGAGGAAAGAACATTATCCTACATTTACATGATGCAATGAAGCACCATGCAAAATTACCAGCCTGATGGCAAATGCATCCGTTCAGGAATCAGCACAGCTATACAAGCATGGCCCCATACCTTGGCCAGTTAAGCCTGACAAAAAAGGTAGAGCTAACTTGCTAAATTAGAGCCATGCTAAAGAACATGTGCTCTGTAGACTCAGGACTAACTTGAGGCTTAAATCATTGCACTGATGGCTGTGCTGTGGAAGTGGTTCATGAGCAATCCTGGATGACCAGTACAAATCTAAAATTTACTCAAACACATGCTAATGAGTGTCATCTCCTATGTGGAAAACTGACAATTTTTCAAAGGCTTGCTATCACTATCAGTTTCAGACAGATTGTAAAAAGGATCTGGAAACCACATCATTAATTCAATAGAGACTCACTGTCAAATTCTGAGCCTTTGTTTCAAAGCATAAAGGTGGCAAGTGCATTTCTTCAAGAATTATATTTGATGGACGATATACAATAAACATATTTTTCATGCTTTGTTCTTGGAATGGCTGAAAGATTTTTTTGAGAATTATTTTCAAAAGAATTCTGCTTGCTATTCCACATGTAATATGCTAAAACTAAATTGTTAAAATGTGGAGAAATTATATACCCACTGAAAATAGAGTGTTACAATTTCAAGCATTAAGCAACACTACTAGGTGATATTTTCTGCATTACCTATAGTCATGTATCTGGTGAAACATTTCAGACAGAGAGGCAAGATTATAAAATTCTTACAGCTGTGCTGTGAAGTGTTGCAAAAATAGTTACAACTAAAACATCCTTTCTTGTGATCACAGACTTTTTTAGAGCATACCAAACACTGCTGGAAAAAGAGCCATTCAAAAAGTGATCTTCTTGGTATGTGTGTTCTCATATAGAAATAAATTGAAGGCAATACCACCTATGCAGCAGTGACAAGTTAATTCAATTTCCATCTCAAAATCAGGTAAAGTGTATCTCATTTGTTACCATGGATACAAGACATTATTTCCATTTGTTTGAGATCTCACAGTGGGTATGAAATTAAACTGTGACACAATTCTATGGAGGAAGTTGACTAAAATCCCCATAAGTTCAATGTCATTAGACCAAAGGATTTTCTCGTTTTAGACACAGCAAATAAGGAGGTTGCTACTACAGCCCATAAGGTACACTTCATAAGCAAACATCTGTGTGATTTTCCTGATGCTACTTTGGATCAGTGGGAGTGATGGAAGAGAAAATAAACATTCATTTCATCAGTCCTGCAAACACAGGGAGGAATCCTGAAAAACATCCAGATGGCAGAAGTATATTAAAAATACATTGGTGTTGTGTTACGTGCTATTGTTTGGCACCAAATATGTTTACAAAAAATGTCTTGATTTTGAAAATACACCCAATTTTTCTCAGATAAATCTGCTTTTCAGGCTGCAGGTCAAATCACTTGTTCTCTAGCTTTCAGAGTTAGAAGAAGAAGTGTATGAAAAAGTGGGGCAGAATGAGGAGAAAAGAAGAAGGAGAAATATGTTTTTCAATGCTGACATATATGAAGGGTTCAGGAATTCAGTGGCGTACAGTTTACCTTGTCTGAAATTAATTTTAATATATACAAAAGGATAAAAGGGAATACAGGTCTTCTTGTTAAATTATTTATACTCAAGTCCTGGATATATATTTAATATTTCATCAAGAGACTGATTTCCATAGATGCTGAGCACCTGCTACACTGATGGATTTCAGCTAAGGTTGTCATCTCTCAACATTTACAAAACCAAGCTGAGATAAAACTGAGTCTACCTAAATCAAAGGTTTATTTCTACACATTCATGCATCAACTGCATGAAAATCACAAAGGTTATGGGATGTCATGACTATGGCTAATTACTGAAAACCAAAACCATCATCCAGCTGCTTAAATGACTGATAATTTCCCACCAAATATTCTGAACTTCACCTCCCGTGCTTCTGTGTTGCTGCTCTCCTCAGCATATTGTCAGACTGGATTATCTGCAGTGTCTTCTCCAGCTCCTTGGGCCATCTCTAATTATATCCCATTGGGAGCAAGTAGGTCTGACCCTGAGATGGCAAACTAGAAAAATTGAGAACCTCACAGCAAAACTGTCACGAACACAGAAAGTCTCAGAGGAGTAGGGACTGCAGTGTCCATGGCCAGCTGAACAGAGAGATAAGTCAGTCACTCTGTGCTATTGATTTGCATTATTAACATTTGCTTGAAGTTCAATAAAAATCTATTTATATTCTACAGACTTGATTATACTTCATCCAGACCCTAGACAGAAAATTATAGTAATGCCAAATGGGTGCTAGGGCTCCAGAATTTTTATATAGTCATATAGTCATATTTTATTCCTACTTTTCACTAATTTTAATGGAGAATTAGCACCAGGATGAAATATAGCACAGTCTTTACATATGGTGTTAAATTTATTAAAACCAGTGATATTTAAGTATCCATTTATATAAGGATAAGATCATGAACAGACCTCAAGCTTATCTAAAGTATACAGAAACCTCAAGTATTTCTGAGTAATGACTTAATTCTGAAGTCTGGGAAAGATTTTATTCCTGAATTATCAATTACGTATTTTCAACCTTAAAGTATTTTGGTCAGAATTATTCCACCATACAATAAATCACCCTGGTTTTGTAAAACTTTGCAGGCTTAAAGGGGCTTGTGTCGATATCAATGTGTGTAGGGTTGCCTTGTGCTCTGTTATTGGGTGTTAGCTGGGATTTGCAGACTTGCTGGATTCAATGGGTACCCAGACAGCCATGCAATTCCTAACCCAACAAGGCAGCTCATATGTAAATGAGTGTCTCCTGGGTTTTGCCACAAAAAAGCAGTTTAGTACAGTCTGGAAGTGGGTACAACTTGTCCCCTTCTGGAATCTAGTAACCAGGGCTGACAGAGGAGTGTGTGCGATGCTACAGACGAAGGAAGTAAAATTAACCTCTGCAGTGCCAGGCTGAGAAGCTCCACTCCAGCTGGGAGCACAACCCAGCACTGTGGTGAGCCACTGCCCTTGTGTTCTGTCACGTACCAGCTAAACACAAGTGCCTGGGCAGGGAAGATGCTGCACACATGTACGCTGGATGAGGGCTGCTCGTGTGTCAGTGGACATGTCAGACAACGCAGTGGGAGCAGGCTGGATGTGCTTGCCAAGACTCACCCAGCACAGTGTCGGGAGCACACTAACAAATAAGGGATAATAATTATGATAAACTGACACCCCTTGCCCCTGCAGGGACACAGTGCAGTTTCTCGTTGACTAGTGTCAGAGAAAAAGCTTTTTTTGCGGCACTAAACCACTTAAAAACTGTCTGAATGAAAAGGTTACATCCGTGGGTCAGCATAAATGATAATAGCTCAGGAAATAGCACTGATGTTGCTAACAATTTGCAAGTTAAGGAGGGCAGTCTGGACACGCTGATGTCTCAGTCATTCTCAAACAATAGCAGAAACAAAGATGCAGATGAATGCAAATGAAGACACCACAGAACACTGACTATGATACATTAGACAATTTTTAAAAATTTTTGTGCAGTACCAGGTCCAGTTGGATTAATGACAACAGAGCCATTTCCTTGTAACTAGCAAATACATAAGGAGTTTTCTTGAATGATCAGTGGGTTTGCAGTTTATGAATTCCTAAAATGACTATGCCTAAATATATCCCCAAATTCTCCTTCCTTATCCCCCATCTAAAGTCCCTGTGATTTTCTGAAAAGAAATCAGGACCTTAATGAATAGCGTTGAGTACAGCAGAGTCCCGTGGTACCACTTTCCTAAAATAGAAGACCTGTTCTTTTCTGCCTTAGCAATACCTGCTGCATGCCTTGCATTGTCTGCTGTAGGAACTGCAGCTGCTGGTCCTTCGTAAGGCTTTCTTCTGTTCGAAAGAGCTGTCCTTTCTCCTGCTTCAGGAGCTCCACTTCATTCCTGTAAGCGTCCAGCTGCCATCGAAGACTGTCGTTCTCCTCCTTTAGCGCATATGCTTGGGCGGCTAGAGCTAAGAGAAAATGAAAATGTGAAAAGACCAGCGAAATGGATTGTTTCTTTTCAAATAATACAGAGGACATTGTCTGGAGAGATGACAATACAGCTGAAAGCCAGTGAGACATTTCGGAGCTGAGACAAGACCCAGCAGAGCTGAAAATGATTAGGTTCTGGCAAGGATTGTTGCTGGGAGGTTATTTCCTGGGATGGAAGAAGCCATAAAGTGACCCTGGATAATTCAAATGCTACTTGCAATCTGGCTGCTAAATTTAGGCTTATATTTTAGGAAGAAACTGGCATGCAATCCAAGGGCAAGGCACTCACCAACTTTACAACATCCTCCCAGTGATGTTATAGGAACTGATACAGCCATTTAGTATTTATACTGTGGCCAGATGTTCCAATCAGGTCTGTGCTAAGGAATTTTCCCAATGTAAAGTTACTGGATTTAGTCCCATGAGAGAGGAAACACAGAAATTTCTCTCCAGCCTTGCTATGAGCTACTTCACAGCAACAGTTATGAGGAACCATATAGACAGAAAAATGATGTAATAGAAAAAATTATCTAAAATGCAAATGCTGAAAAAAAGCATTGGCACTACAAGAACATTACGACATTAAAGACATTGAAAGACACTTAAGTCATTTCCTTAGGAAGCTCCATTTGGCCCCTTTTCAATTTAGAATGGCATTTTTATTATCATAACTGATAGCAGGTGTTTGTGAAGAAATCGATTAGTATGCAGGGATGGAAATTACATTTGCCAAATGACTTGCACAGTCTGCAATATAAGCTAAAATTTGTGTAGCAAAAGGCAGAAGGCCATAAAGCATGTAGTAGGAACATTATTTAAATAAATTATCCGAACATAAATACATATAGGGAAAGGTGGCATTCATTAATTAGAGATGTGGCTATCATCCTATAGAAGAACCCACTCCTGGTAGTATTTATATTTGGCAGGAGCACTGGCCATTTGGCATAGCAAACCACCATACCGTGCTATTTTCTTTCTTGGAACCTGGTGACACAACAACATTACAGAGCAGCTGTAATTAAAAAACAACAATCTACTAGAGCCCATTCTATCAACATTTGGTAACTGAACCACATAACTGATTTACATTCCTGATTAAATAATTTCAGGCTTGGTATCACAGAATTCTTTTTTGCCCACCTACAACAGCAGTATGGTTAAACTCCAAATGATATGAAATTGTGTATTAACTCCATTTAATACTAGGCACCTCTTGACTACACCTTCCACAGATAAAAAGTCCCCTGCTCCCCATGATAACATGATTCAGCACATTTGTGAAATTATACCAGCAATTAGGTAGAATGTCACAATATTTCATTAGCAATAAAAATGTTTTATCTTTCGTAGGACAAATCTACCTTCATCTCAGATAATTTTAACTAATTTTAAAGCAATACAAACGCATTATTCAAAATAAAGTACAGTCAGCTACTATTCAAATACAGACACGGATTGGTTACTGTGCTTAATTTGGATATTTTACAGAATCTCTTTGCAAGATTTATCAAGAGTTACAGTACTGTTACATCAAATGAAATTGTTCTGAAAAGCATGTAATCATCCTTCCATGACAAAATTTACCCTCAAGAAATTGCACTGATGAGTCCAATGGGTAACTAAGAGGATGAAGTACTTTAGTTTTTATTTTTGTAAGAGCCAACAAGCTATAATAAAAGAAAGAATTAAAAGAAAAAAAAAAAAAAAAAAAAGAGGCCAAGCAAACAGAAACATCAGTCCAAAAAAATCTCAAGTCAAAATTAAATAGTTTGTGTTGGAGTGGACCTCTAAGGATGATTTAGTACAACCTGTGCAATTGTCTCACCACCCTCATCCTAAAATATTTCTTCCTTATGTCAAATCTAAACCTACCCTCTTTCAGTTTATAACTGTTTCCCCTTGTCTTGTCACTACAGCCCCTGGTGAAAAGTCTCCCTGTCATTTGTACTGTCTTACTTCTACCAATTAGACTCCCACAAACTTTATACCTCTCTTTTTTTTTTTTTTTTTTAATGTAACACTAAATTCTAGCCAGAAACTGCCTACCCTTCACCTCCCTGAGAACTGGAATAGAGACCATCAGGGATGTACTCGTTTCTACAGTGGCTCGGGAGCAGTAGCTCACCTGCTGCGCATCATCTATTCCAGCTCTCAAAAAACTTCTGAGAGCTGCTGTACAAGTGCAGGCATGAGGCCTGTGTATCTCCCCACTGAAATGTGGGTTCTGACCCAGACCGAGCTGAGGTTCAGACTGCCTTATCTGGAAAGGCTTCTTGACTATTTTCTGTGTCTCACTACAGCCTAATTGGAGAACAACTTCTCCTTTCCGTACTCCTAGGTGAGTTCAGGCTATTAAGTGGGGCTACAGACAGCAAGAGACGTCTGCTACAGGGTCAGCAAAATAGGAAAAATGGAAAGGGCTACAACATCTCACAAAAGCAAGTAAGGATGTGATTAGAGTTTAAAAAATAACTAATCCCAATGAAAGAAGTCACAATACATAGCAGCAATGAAGGTAACTGTCCATTTACCCTGTAGGAATGCAATGCAGGTTTTCACTGTTCAAAAACAGAGACGCACCTCTGAATGCTATTATGTCATTACTGAAAAAAATTATACGTAATACATAGTATTAAAACCTGTATAACAATAATTACATCACAGTGCTACCAAGAAGTTCCATGTGAGGTTGGTGCCCTGATCTTTTCTGCACATCAGAAGACAAAGGCTGTGTCTGGAAGATGTTGCAATCTATTTTAAGACAAAATGAAAACATTCGAAACCACCTGAAGTGAGAGAATAAGAATACAGGAGAGATACATTTCTGATAGGCAGGATTCCCTCAGGTGTACAGTGCCTTATCAACATTATTATACACTGGGGTGATCATCCTAACCACTCATAGCAGAGCAAGTAACAACAGGGTCCAAGGCAGAAATGTGTCCTTAAACAAGGAAGATGCAACACATATAGTAACAGTGTAACAGAGTCTTAAATGGACATAAGCTTTTAAATGAATTAATTATAGATAAGAGTCCATAAATGATATGACATTAACTACATGTTATATACTTTGCTATTTAATTTAAAGCTACGAATAGTTGGTTCCTAACATGTATGAACAGAATGGTTAACAGAAAAGGAGAATAAGACAAAAGGAAGACATCTGACAGACCTCAGGCTGTCCAGCTCACTCAGCATTGGGTAACTGTTTTAAACAATATCAGACACATTCTTTGTGTTGACCTAACATAATTTTAAGATATTTATATTATATTTATAATTTTAAGATATTTATGTTTAGTGCACCAAGGTTAAAATAACTCTGAATTCATATCAATGTCTCTTTTTATTCCAAGCAAAATATCTATTCTATAAAAACATCCTATAATTTATTTTAAATTATATTTCATTTACAACCATTATATATAACGATATGTGATTTATTATAGAGGATATCGAGAAAGGCACTTCATTGAATATTAAATTAAAAATAGAGGAGAATTTTGGGGGAAAGAGAATCTGCATTTTAAAAAGTATTTTTTTTCCAATTTTGCATAAATTTTTGCTAAGAGTTCATTGACAAAGCTGATTAATGTAGTTTTAGTTGAAAACCAAATTTCTTCATCTCAAACAATTTTACATTTGGTAGTTCAGATGCTCATCTACAAAATCCCTCTCTGAGGCACACTAAAAAACATCTTCAGATAAGAAAAGAGTGAATGCTGAAAACATTTACAGAAGAACTATATACAAGGAATCTATATCAAAAGAAAACTGACAACAATCCCAAATAGCTGCCTGTGCTACAAGTAGAAGAAAATATTCCTACCTAAACAAACACAGCTGGAAAACAGCTCAATATTCTCTTTACAGCATTTTCACTGAGGGATGCAAAATGATACCTGCCAGCCTCAGAGAAGCAGCTGAAGGAAGATTAGACATATATACGTGGGGGAACCCTTTGCACTGATATTTCAAAGACTTGCAAGAGGTTAGTGTGATTTCTTTGTGCTGAGGCAGAAGTGCTATATTCAATTTGGCAACAGCCTCAGCGGCAAGATAGACTCCATTTAGTGGATCCAGACTGGATCCAAGTCAAAAAGACACCCTCTTTAATACAAGAAATGACTGGCTGATTAGAAAACCACTGAAATCTAAGGACATATTCATTGATGGATGTCTCAGAAGAAACAAGAAATTATTTTTCTGGGGCATCTACCTCGGATAGTTGGGAGAGTGTGTTCTTTCTGACTAGCACTGATGTGCACTTTTCACTTTCAGCTGGTACTCAGTGATTGCATTTAACCTAATACCTATCAATGCCCACAGAAGCCAAAGCAGAGTAAGTCTTCACAGGTGATATGGGGTACTTGTAGTCTTTTATGACCCACATCATGTCATAGTTGCCAGGAAATAAAGCTAACATCCCACATCTCCAAATGCATTTATTTATTGAGGATGTTAGGGAGAATTCAAATTTTTCTACCATTTCTACTAATGCACACCTGCAGTGTGGATTTCTCATTAGATGATGCCCTAATAACATTACAGTTAATGTTAATGACAGTCTACTAATTTGCATACTGAGGACACACTGAGTTGAAAAGCATAAGCAGTAGGCTATCTTGAGAGCCTGAAGAAATCTGAAAGTCGTATCTGAAAAACAAATGACAAACACTAAAAACAGTAACAGAAAACCTGCCTGTAAATTCAGAGAAAAGATTTTCCATACGTCCTCCTAGCAGAACTTCTTCTATAGTTTATATTTCCTATAGATTCTCTTGTATTTGTAAAGAAATAGACCATAAAACTGAGAACTTCTGTGATGCTTGTCCAGACTTTGGTCTAACCAGCAGAATTTTTCAGGGTTTTTGAACTATAACTGATGTATTGATATAGGGAGGCAGATGAAAACAGAGAAAGAGTGTACTCCCAGGCCTTCCTGCCATCTGAGTTCTACTAATGCCGTTATCCTGATTTCCTGACTTGAAAATGAGGGTTTAAATGATATAATGTTCCTTTTGATAACAGCAAAAAGAGAAGCATCAAAACATGTCAAAATAATGGATATTAAGGTAATTTGTTTCATCACTCCCATTGCAGAGCATTTTCAATGTCAAAAAAGCCATCTTGCAAGACACAGTGACTTCTTCAAAGAGTTTTCAGCTTGAGGGACTGAGCAAATGTGAGTGGAGAAAAATAAGGACACAAAGTTCACAACTATAAATACAAACAATAAAAGTTATCCCTGGCCTCTAGCTAGCCTGCTTGTTTTTCAAATAGGTGAACTGTGAAGAAGTACAAGCAGGGGAAAATTGGCAAGGAAAAATGTTTCTGGAGGATCTGGAAGGGCATGAACTATGTTTTGATGCTGTAGAAAACAGGGTTAGTTATACAATAATGGCATTTGTCATTAGTAAAGAAGATAGTCTTTGCAGAAGTACAATTTGGATGGTCTTAGGAGGTATAATGGGTGGCATCCCTCTCATGACAGGGAAATTGGAGCTAGAGCATCATTAAGGTCCTTTTCAGTCTAAACCATTCTGTAATTCTAACTAGATAGGACCACTAGACCCTCATTCCTTTTTACCCTCTAAGGCAGGGCTTAGTGCTCCCGCCCACTGAAAATTTAATTTTGTGCTAGAGTCCGAGGGTCCTATTATGATCGCTCAGTGGCAGGGTGTGTGTGTCAGTCAGTAGCCCCACACTTTGGGATGTGTGGGAAGGTCAGGATTGGAGGAGTTGTGCAAGGTGGTGGGAAGGAAGGCACAGCCCTCATTGCAGATGGCAAGGTGTATGGTCTCTGAGCTGAAGGGACACTGGAGCAACTTGCCAGGAGATAGCCAACATCTCCAGCACCAAGTGCCACAGCTGACCCTTCTCTCTGTATTCTACATGAAGCTTTCTGAAAGAGGAAGACTTGACAAGTACAACTTGGTCATTTTGAGGCGTCTTCTCGAGCCCACTTCATAATATCAGGATCCTGAGTCATCCAATATCTAAAGTGGTTTTGAATTATTGTCTTGAGTTCCCAGAGGACACTTGCTTCTTTTTATGGACACTAACCAAATACCTGATCACCAGCACAGTGATACCTTAACTTTTAGCTTTCATGTTTTTCAGATAACTCTGAACTTCATATAAAGTGTTAGCGAGTTCTCTCCACAGTTTAGTTAGACAAAACAATCCTTTTCCAGCCTGAGAGTCAAGGACACTGTTGCAGCTTCAGGCCCAAAAAGTGTAATTAACAGTGAATTGAGGAGAGCAATCTGGGAGGATGGGACTTCATAAGCTCAAGCTGTAACTGGACAATTAACCCCAATATGTAAATGGACCAAAACTTATAAAAGTGTGAAAACTCATGACCTGGGGTCCATCTCGGGTGGAGCCAGGGCCAGGCTCTTGTACTGCCCAAGGTGTATCCTTTGAAGGCCTTTTAATAAATACCTGCTTTATTCCTTTAACACTGTCTAGCCTCTGTTCTAGGTAGCCTCTCAAGGCATCACAGTGCTCAGATGTCAATGATAAGTGCATAGAAATATGTCTGATATTAGCAGTTAAAAGCAACCTTCTTCCTGTAATGCATTCTTTAACAAATAACTGTTCCATAGTTCTCCCTCATTTCTGCAAAAATAGACTACGTCACTTGAGTTTTTAAAAAAAAACCCACATTTTGCTTACAGCTTGAAAACAGCTAGCTAAGTATCATGAATAAATTCTAGAAACAGAATTTGCATGGTATAAAAATAAATAATTTGGAGTAATTACAAGCTAACCTAGCTACGAACAGTTTTTTTTCTTACCGCCTTCAGACATAATGCAACCAAACAATGAAGAAATTTCCACATTATTTTCAAATGCTAAGCACACTTCATTTGAATGTCTTGGTACCTGCAAA
Organism: Promerops cafer; assembly: GCA_013398275.1. Lineage (NCBI taxonomy): Eukaryota > Metazoa > Chordata > Aves > Passeriformes > Nectariniidae > Promerops > Promerops cafer. The sequence goes on from VZSE01013026.1 coordinate 2,061,666, forward strand.
TTTAAACTCTGAGGGCACTAATTATCCTATATTAGAAGGGTTCATTGTCATTAATGTTAGTGGGAGTTAGGCCCTGCACTCTGGGAGGGAGATTTACTCTTTTGCGAGACCTGTTTAACTCAGGTGCAGCTGCTTCAAAGTCCTTTCCTTACCATGCAGCCTATGTTCAATGCAGAGAAGCTCATTATACCAGTTACATTCATGATGACACCAGATGTTCAAACTGAATAATCACAAGAATTATTTTCAGGCTTCCTATTCACATAAAACTTGGTGGCAATCAATTTGTAAATGGAAGAATGAAAAAAAAAAAAAAGGGAAGGAAGGAAGGA
>VZSE01013026.1:2062063-2267562 GCA_013398275.1 Promerops cafer
AGAGAGAAAGAGAGAGAGAGAGAAAGAGAGAGAGAGAGAAAGAGAGAGAGAAAGAAAGAGAGAAAGAGAGAAAGAAAGAGAGAGAGAAAGAGAGAAAGAGAGAAAGAGAGAAATTGCAATTTTATCCATCCCATTCAGGACAGACCTCTTCACATTTGAGATACAAAAGTGTTTCTCTGACGAGACATTTTTCTCAGTTTACAAAATTTCTCCCTGCTTAGCAGACATCAGCAATATCACTGCTCTTTCCTAGGTTTACTACACCTGTGGCTCACCAGTAATTTATGAAGGCTTATTATTCCTTGTGTAATGAAGCACATCTCTTTTCAAACACCAGAGAAGGTGCAGGGAAAGGGAGAACCTATTATTGTCCAGCTGGGACTAATAACAAAAAGTCGTAGGCAAATGCTGGCTCTGCAGGGGACTAAGAATGCCCCAGAGAGCAGTGCTGCCCACTCCTGTGGCATTATGATGAGTCCCATAATATCTCACATTTCATTTAAAGGCCTAGAGAGATCATTAACTGAAAACCTCTGGTTTAAGTTTCTGAAATAGTGCCTTCCAAACTTTCTAGACTGTGGTATATAATCAGTTTTGGCTCTTCCTTTTTAATCATGCTCTCACAAACTGAATTTTAACTAAAAACACTAACAAGACCATTCAATATAGCTGTTTTAGCCAGTCCAAGGAATAAAGATGTAGATTACTTGCTACAGTCTTACAAGTGATCATTGACTCTAGTGGTCAGTTTGGGATAATTGATCTGGACCTCATGGCTGCAGAAAACCCACTTGAACACTGACCCAACTTCCTCCAAAGGACTGCAAAGATGCAAGACTAATTTTCCACTTTAAGCCAATCTACCTACCCCTCTCTTTGTACCGTCCTCTCTTTACCCTTTGCACTTGTTCTGTTCAGTTCATCTCCAGCTCTAAATGCATGAGTCCATCTCTTTGTTCATTTTTAATTCCCACTTGCCTGACATGCCCAGATGTTTCTCCCTTCCCCTTTGCAGTACATTCTCTAGTCCCCTGTTACCCAGATCTGTCCCAGGTAAATTGCAGCATTAAGCATTTTGGACTTTTCTTACAAAGATGTCACATCACATTACTGAAATGAATATTTGGAATTTGGAAGAGACCACGTTGTTACAATAATATCAAAGCCTGACACATTTTAGGTTTATTTTACTTGACAGCATCTCTTTGGAGAACAGGAACCTTACACAGCTTCTAAATGATATTTTGACAGTTGCTAGTTAATCTGGCCCATTGAGACCATTTTCTGCAGGTCACCTCTTTAAAGCAAAGGGCCCTTTCTTCCTCTACATTTTGGGTTTCATTTCTTCTACCACCAGCCATGATATGCACTGATACCAGCTGACTTGGCATATGTATATAAGGGGAGACAGGAAAGAGAAGATGTGGCTCTGCACAGACACCTCTGATGGGTGGACTTTAGTTGAGTTGGTTAGAAAAAAAGCCATCATAGTAAAATGTAGGAGTATAACTTTGATCAAAAATAGAAGCAATTCTCAGGTATTTTCAAAATTCACAAAAAGCCACTTAACTTCTTATTAGTATATTTGGTTTGTGATGAGGTGAATTTATCGGATACTTTCTGTTTACCAGTAACTGCTGCCTCAGTTAAATATGATCAATCAAATAATAAATCTCTTTTAGAGGTTCTACTTTTTTTCCTAATTGAGAAAAAGCACTGTTACAACACTTTTACAGATGCTAGCATCTTTAAAGATGCTAGCAAAGAAGTGGCTTTTTCCTCTAATCAATATTTTAAAAATTACTGTATTCAGGTAACACTAAAAATGAGCAGAGGAGATTTCAGTCTCAAGGGTGAAGGAATGAAGAACGTAAGAAAAGTGCTGGTTACTGGGGAGATACCACATGGCATTGGTGACTGACTCCCACACCAGTAATGGAAAATGCTGTTTGTCCTACTGGTGCTTTGCAGCTGAGGGCACAGACATTTGAACTTTGCACAGCAGAAGAGATGCTGATGAATGCTGAGTGTTTCATATATGTTACATAACCTTATGTATACTGCACAAAGGTATTGCATGCATGCGTGCACACGTGATACATAAATCACTCAGGATATTCAAGGACTATTGTATACAGGCAAACCTTCATGTAGGTGGGTCACTGATGGTTGCTTCTTAGGAGTCGAAGTGCCTCTTATATTTTTACTCAGACTTAGTCAGCCCTGGCATTTACAGACACATGGCTGCATCACTGCTCTTGGCATTTGAACTAGGAAATGCATTCAGGCTCAGCACCACAGCGAGAACTTGAAAAAAAATAATCTGAAGGATTTATGAAGAAAATGCCATTGCTACTTTGAAACAGACTTGACAGTGTGCACGTGAATCCCTCAATTTGTCACATTCATTAGGGAAGAAAGAGCTGATCTGAGTGGTTTAAATGACTGTGGTGATTTGAATTGGTCTGATTTATAATAGGCAAATTTTGTTCATAAATGTAAAGTGCTTTCTATAAATATGAGGATAAACCACTTTTGAACAAAATTCTATTGCACCTTAAATTGCAGGAGAGCATTTATCCAGCTATCTCTCTGACCTTGTAGTGGATTAGAGGGCTGAGTTAATTTTTCTTTTAAAATCGTGCATAATACTGAAATACTTGCTCAGTTACTTCTGCCTTGGATAAAAATGGATTTTAAATGAGAATAGATTTTTACCCCTTTATGCTGTAGAAGGCATAAGCAAATGATGACATGAAGCTTGTAATTTTTGACCCTCACATTCGGAGACAATTTCTTGTGCAATTTATCCCTTATGTGAATAGAAGGGTGTTCAGAAAAGCTGTATCTGCAAGCCCAAACTTCCTTTTCTCCCCTCCTTCTGCTTCCAGAATATTCAGTGTATGCAAATAGAGGCCTCTGTGCATTTCCACAATTCAACATGTTTAGCAGGTATTTTCTCAGCTTCTGAAAAATAAAATGTGTTGCAAACTTGCAGATAACAGGGTTCTACAGAGCTTAGTTAGGTACTTCTAGGCCTTTCAGAAACAGACATTTTACTGAAATTTGCAGAGAGTATGTAGCTTTGAAGAGATAGGTGTGAAATAGTCCTTGTACCAGATTTTCTGAGTAAGCCATGACTTAGGACATTTTATCTACAGGTGTTGAGCAGAATGTGAGTGCAAACACTCTGACCAGCAGGGAGTAGCTTGTAGGATCAGGGTTTTACAGCACAGACATCTCAACATCTTTCAACAAAACATTATGAGACAGATGACTATCTCAGAACAACATAGGGAGAGTTATTGCTTTTTATCATGTTCTTCCTTGACTGTTTAAAATGCTCACTAGTCTCCAGACAAATTTAAGAAGGAAGATAGTCTGTATCTGACACATGACAAAGAAGCAATGAAGGAAGTGGTGTTACGAACTAGCAACCACCCAAGTACCTCCAGAGAGGTACCTGGCTGACAAGTGAGGTGGGCACCTGGCTGTTGTAGAAGCAGCCCAGCAATCACTGGATCCAAGTGCTGTGAAGACATGCTTGCACAGTTCTTGCACCTGATAAAACTTGCAATTCATCAAATATTTGGAGGGCTGGATAAGTAAACAAAAGGTTGCAAACTATTTTGCCCACTGAAAAGCAAATGAACAACAACAAACCCAATAAAAATTTTTAACTTAAAAACAAAACAAAACCAAAAACCACCACCAATGAAACAAACCACCTTTCTGCATGCTGATGATCAAGGAGTCACACGCTGGAACCACCAGAGAACTGGAATAAAATGGTGCAGTATCTAGTTCTTCAGTCCGTCATTTCACATCCTAAAGGACAGTTCTTTGTTTTTTCTCTTCTCTCTGCCATGAATCTAAACCCAAATAAGACTAAAAGAAGATCACTCACCTCCAAGCAGCTTTGAATCCACTTGGCTTTCAAATTTATGAATCAAATTCCACAATATACTTGTCATGAAAATGCTATACTCTGGATATTTGTCATTAGTAAGAAGCTTATTTTCTTGAGATGGCCTTTATCCAAAACAAGAGCAGGATGTCATGAAACTCCTTTGAATCTAAGATTCATTCACCAGAGAAAAACAGCATCACTAAGTAGCAGTATTTTGGGGATTTCTGTAGCCCCACAGCTTCAAGCAGGAGCTCTGCTGGGTGTGTTTTTTATCTCCTGGCATGAAACCACACCACAGACTGCCAGTCGGCTGGACATGCGAGAAAGTAGAAGATTCATGCTTTGGAAAGGAAGCTTTTAATGCCTTGGAAGCTTCAGCCAGCCTTGCATGTCTCATGACATAAGAACACTCCCCAAACCTGCGATTATGAGCTTAGAAGTTTGTACTGACATTAGAAAAGACTCTGCTTTCTGATCATTATCTCCTCTGACATGGTGGCAATGGCTGATGATACTTGGAAATGGCAGATAAGAAGGCACCTAAATCTCCACCTCAAGCAACACCTGCAAGTTTCTCTAATGTGCCAGGGCGAGAAGGGCTTCTAAAAACAAGAGGGCACAAAGGGCAGCATGATTAAAAAAATTATGAAAATGATTAAAAATGTAACCCCTAGATCTCAGTTTAAACCATTATAGAAATGATCTTTCATTGGAGGTCAGAAATAACATTTAGGCTAAAGCCACTCTTGAAGGAATCTGTTCTTTGTGCTCTGTTTAGAATCAAACACCTTCACTGTTATAAATAGGGATCATTCTCTTGAAGGCTAAATATGAAAGAAAAAGCACAGAAGTTTTATATTGGAGAAGGCACTGTAAGGAAGGTCACTTTATAGAAAGCATGAAATGTAATTTGGAGAAGAATGCTAATACCAGCTACATCAGATTGTGAGGAAGCTGAAAACAGCATATGTTCTAATATTGTCTTTTATTGATTTTGCTGCCAACATCCCACTTCAACAATGTTACAGCCGCACTTCAGGACTCTTAATGGAGGGGGATGGAGAAAATCGATATACAGAGCTTGCTTCTGCTCCCATCGAATTCAATGTGAGTTTCATTATTAACTGCAATGAGCAGAGGACAGAGTTCAGACTGTTTCATCACTTTGTGTTTGTTTATTCTTTGCCTTTTTATTTAACCTCCTAAGGGGCAATGTGTATTTTTATCCTATGTTTTAGAAAAGTCCCATTTAAATAGGGCAATCCCCTATCAAACTGTAAGTTTACACGTTAGAAATTATGCCCTGTTTTTATGAAACCTAATGAAAAATTATAGCCTGTATCCTGAATTGGGAAAATTATAATAAAAGATATAGGATTTGAAATAAATTCTAATAACAAAATCATTTTTTTCTTAAAAGTATTTTCATTCCAATATGAAGCAAATAAAAGCAGTTTAGTTTTCACTGACTTGTAAAATATTACTTTCAGTGTACATTGTTTTCTCAATTACAAATAGATGGGATGCACCTGAGCTTCTTTTTGCTATTATTTTAATGCTATTTACACAAAATGAAATATGCTAAAATTATCTCCAAGAATTATAAGCATCATCTTCATTCCAACAACATGCTGTTAATTTTATTCTAGCATGAATGCAAAACATATTTTAACATGATGTCAAAAAGAGACACTAAGAATGTCAATAAAATAACACTAAAATAAATGTAAATTTAGACTGCTGTCACAAGTGGCTGCTTGGTTTTGTGAAGATGTTAGGTTGCTATAGCGTTTTCCATAGCAACTTTGCATCTTATTACATAAATAATCCCTCAGTGTCCTTAAAGCTTACTAAAACCAGGATTAAATCTATTCTCATATGTAATGATCCTGTATAAAACCTTATCAGTATGAAATACCTAGAAAACTTGATAAATTGTAATCTAGATAATAGTATTTCACGCAGTGGAAAAGCATCAAAGCACAACAGACTTGTTTCATAGTAAACAGGACATTTTCCTACACCCCATATTAGGAAAATGCCTTTGAAGTGCCTGTTTCCTCCAAAACTTGGAAGTTGGATTAACCCCTTAACTGCTGCATCCACAGGACCAGCAGAGACCTCCATCCTGCAGGCTGTGTGTTGTACATGACCTAGAGGAATTGCCCCAGTACCTGGGACAGAACAAGGCTGTCTTTATTCCCCAGGGAACTACATTCAGACCTGATTCATCAAGACTTTTCTGCTAAATTCAGCTGCACAAGAAGCATTATTAGAGGCAAATGGACTTAAAACCAGGGGCATAAAATTAGGCCCCTGCCTACATGCGTCCTGAACTTCAGCCTATTTTCGTAAAAGCTGTGGGAAAAAAATGGAATGCATTTTATGGCACAAAATTGGAGCCTGCCTGATCATAACAGCTCTGAACTGGCATGCTGTGAAAGACACTAGAGCAGACTTTTCCCAGCACAGAGGAAGTAATCATCTTGTGCTGCTTTCTAGTGATCACCCCTGATGGTTCCAGGGAGCAAAGCTGATTGTCTGCTGTGCCCAGAGCATTTCCATTCGAAGGGAAGTTACTCTGCTCACAGAGCTCAAAAGGGTTGTTCAGCTGTCTTCTGTGGCCAGAGAGGGGACTGTGTCACTACAGTGACAATTCAGAGCCTCACATTTCAAATACATTCTCTTCTTTGAGAATGCTTCTAAAACCAGGTTGGTGGCGTCTGTTGACAGGGTTTATTTGTTTATCACTGCAGGGATTCTTATGATGCCAGCTGCTTATGGCTTTGCAATGTTAACATTTTATTTAAGGAATAAAAAGCAATTCTAGACCATTAATTTCTAAAGTAAATACATTTTTTTTATTTTTACATTATGTTTATCAGTAAGTGTTTAAAAGGACAATAGGCAAATAATGTGTTTGTTAAATGCCAATACAATCTGATGTCAAAAAGCTATGATATGGAGAGTAATGACAGAAAAATAAGTCAGACTTTTGTTTGAAACAAAATCTCCCATAAATCCAAAAGGTTAGTCTTACAAGAAAGGAAGGGAGAATTATCTGATCTCTGAGATCAGGAGGAAGAAGAAGATCTGACATGACATCTGCTGTGACACTTGTTCAGTTGGAAACAAAGGAAAACCAAAGCTCAGCTCCACACAGCTGGGGCTTGGTGATTTATATCCAAAGTTTTAACAAACAGTATAAAGCTTTTGTACCAGTTTAATCCACCTCTAAACCACAGTTCCTGTTCCATGTGTGTATCACTGCATTCACAAAAGCCTTAGTGAAAGCAAAAAGAGGATTGAATTGCAGAGAAAAGATGAATAAGCAAGACACAGATCACTTTGGTGTTGTTTCAGGCTTTCCTTGAAGACTTGCCAGGCTTGCAACTGTCAAGACAATATCCCAAAGCCTGTTTTATGCTGTGTGGACCAGGGTGGGATTTTCAAATACAGGGTTTCACAAGGACTTACACTCTTGTGTGAGATGGACTGCCCACTATTCAGCCTGTCTCTTACAGCAAGTGACATAGCTGATGCTGCAAATAGGACAGATCAGTTCAGGACATCATTAAAGATCCAACTTCAGTGTTCAAGTTTGGCACCTACTTTAGGTATGTTTGAAAATGCTGCCATGGAGGATGTCCTCCCTAACTTGCAAAGCAGCACCAATCTTACATGTTCAAACTGGGCTTGCACTACGCAACTTGCAATTTAGTATTTGCACACAGCCTCTGAGATGTTATTAAGCTACTTCTCAGGGGTAGTACAATGGTGGTGAAATGCTCCAGGGGTCCAATGTGTAGCCTATTGCAAGTCTGTTGAGCTGGAGGGAGGCCTATACCAAGAAACTTCTTACCCATGTAGACAACAGACAGTGGCTGAATGAAAGGAAGAACCATTGTCTCCATTTGATACTAGAGAACTGAGATAATACAAATTCATTGATTAGTGCAGGCAGGGGATGTGTAGCAGAGCTTGGATTTGGCCTAGAGCTCTGGGACCCCAGTCAAACACCTTAATCACACAACTATCTTTCCTGCACCCCTCTCCAAGTACAGTGCATTTCATTCTTTTCCTCAGCACCAGCTCCAGTCTCTCACTGAAGCTGGAGTTGCTAGAATTAATGGCATGTTGCTGTACACTGCAAAAGCAAAAGACTAACCCACCTCCCCTTACAGTAAAATAACAGGTACCTTGTAGGCATAAACCAAACTTCAGTTCTTTATAAAACACCTCTTTACTAATTCTTAAAATCACTTTTGAGGCTTTTACATGTGGTTCCTGTGCCAGCAGGTGGGAGAGGAAGCATCCATAAATCCTGATCATTCTGAAGATTTTTCTATATCCGCTAGACTCCAGCACTGAATCTCTTTTTTGTCCCTTGAGCTAATGCTGCGTCTTGACTTTCAGATATATTAACTGAGTTGCCAATCATTATAATTTTTTTCTTAGTAATCTTCCAGCTTTACTTCAGCAATCCTCTTGTCTCTTTCAAACACCAAAATACACATTGCAGAAAAAACACTGTTTAAAGGCTGAATTATGCGGAGTAAAAAAAAAAAAACAATCAAAAAAACCCCTGGTCCCACGAGTGAGATTCACTCAGTTTCAGGTCAGCCTTTTCCCAGCTTTCCATGGAATGCAAATGACTTTTAGTCTGTGAAACTGGGAGGATTTCCTATAAACCAGGCACATGTGACAGTTGAACCAACTGAATACCCTAGGGGGTTCTTCAGGCTCTCCTTGCAGGAGTTTGAAATGATCTCCAACATAACAAAAAGTAGTGAAGCTTTCATTTTCCTTGAAGATTCAGCTTGCAGAACAGAGTAGGGCACTGACCAAGCCTGGGGAGAATGACCTGTAAAACATCTGGATTAGCAGGTCTATGTGCAGAAGGCAGTGGCCCAGGCCTGCAATGTCGACTGGGTAGTGGAAGACAGGTTTAGGAGATTGGAGATGCCAGTTCTCATTCCAGCTCTGCCACTGAGTCACTGATATCAATAAATCAAGTTCATTAATAGCTAGCAGGAGCACAATTTGCAGACGAAATAAGAGGATTTGAGTTTAGAATGGAGAGACACACTTTGCAACAAGTCGCTATGGACCTCTTCCAATTGTCGCAAGACCAAATTTTCCCAACCAAAAGTCGGTTTCTAACATGCACCGTGACTTGATCTCTTGCATGACTTAATATGTAGCATGACTGGAAGAAAAATGCAAACTATTCTTAGTAACAGCTTATTCATCCCCAGATGTTATTGTGCACTAGGGTGTCAGCTACACCAGCTAGTAACATTCCTCTGTGTCCTGCTTGCAGCTGGGATGGAGTTAATTTTTTTTCTAGCAGCTGGAACAGTGCTGTGTTTTGTATTTAGCATGAGAAGATTGTTGGTAACACACCGATATTTTAGTTGCTGCTAAGTAGTGCTTTCTCTAAACTAAGGACTTGTCAGTTCCCCATGCTCTGCTAGTGAGGACGTGTGAAAGAAGCCTGGAGGGGCTGGGACAGGTGACCCAAATTAGCCAGAGGGGTATTCCATACCACAGAGCTGCGAGTATGCTCAGTATATAAACTGGGGGGACTTGGCCAGGAAGGGTAAATTAATGCTGGGGGATAAGGTGGGCATTGGTCAGAGGGTGGTGAGCAATTGTGCATCACTTCTTTCTCTTGGATTTTATTTCCATCTCTCTCTCCTTTTCATCATCATTACTACTACTACTACTACTACTACTACTACTACTATTATTATTACCATTATCATCATCATTATATTTTGTTGGATTATTAAGCTGTCCTTATGTCAACCCACAACTTACTAATTATTTTTCTGATTCTCCTCCCCATTGCACTGGGCTGGGGGAGTGAACAAGCAGCTAAGTCATACTTAGTTGCCAGCTAGGTCAAACCACAACACTCTGAAACCCCAAGTCCAGCAACTCTGGACAAGCATTCAAGCACTGAAGTACTTTTTCACAGTCTTAGGGCTTAGATGTGTTGCAGTATGTTTTCAAATGCTGGGGCTGAAATCCATCTTCTTGTTCTCACAGTGATTAATAGGTTTATCTTCAGATATCCTAGAGGAAAGTTTTCATTCTAACTATCTAGCTGTGAGAAGATGTGATGCACTCAGTGTGTTTTCTTCCAGGAAAGAAGAAATTATGCTGGGAGATTCCTGAAACTACACTTTACTGAGACAGAATGAGGTCTTAGAACCCATTCTAAATTGCTGAATTAATTAAGCCTTCTTGTACTAGCAGTGACTTAACCAGGCGAACCACCGAAAAAAAGACCTCACACAGGTGTTAAAGCCTGAGGGAATCTCTGTCACTTATTATAGCTTTGGGGTCGTAACTTCTCAGCAGTCTTGCACATACTGTCAAAAAGGGCAGGCTGAAAAATAATGTCCTCAAGAAAATTGTTGGAATGGTAGAACAACCAGTCCAGAGCTCTGGAACCATACAAATCAATTCACCATGTCTCATGGCTTCAGCTGCTTTTGGATTAAGACTTTTAAAACTTTGTGTGCATGCTGTCCTTGAATTGAAGAGGCACAGTATCTTCATGTTATTCAAGTCTCGCTCTTCCCAAGGTTAAGTACTCAGACAAAATTTTTAAGAAAACGGGTTAAAATAAAGAAAGTGACAATGTTTTCTTACTGTGCAAGATGGTTTCTTTGTGACAAAAGACTCTTTAAAAGATATTCTTCATACAACAGAGGTTACTGTGAATACAAATAGCCACTCCAGTGAGATAAAGTGGTGGTTCTGGAATGATGTACTTAGAAAGAGAGGGGAAAAAAAGAAAAAGAGAAGGCAGCTAACACAAATAGTAATTTAAAAAAACGCCAGAAGAAGGAAAGAAGAATCACATTTCTGTACATAAGAGTAATAATAAAAAAAAGTCCTTTTTCAGTTTAGTTTTATTTACCAGTGTTTTATACCCAATAGCTCTTTTGGTTTAATTCCAAGTTCCCTCTATTGTCATTGACAGAAGAACCAAGTGCACTTGCTTCAACTGAGAGTGTAGAGTTGAAAGAAGAAAGCCATAACATTAATTTGAGAACTGGATGACTATGTATGCAGCAGGATGGATCAACTCCACTGAGTTTAGGAGGATGATGAATGGTACAATAAACAGTGATGGGCACATACTCAAGTGGATTCATATGGCTAAATTTTGATTTAGAATGAAACACATTACTGGGTTTGCTCAAGTGCCCACATTGTAACAATACAAATAACCTGAAATTGTTTAGGATAGAATGCTGTAGAAATCTCAGATATCAAAACTTTTGACAGTAATGTCTTTTTTCATGCAAGAAAACCAAACATGCTTTCCTATCTGTTGTGTTACAAAATGAATGACCAGCACAGCTCTGCCCTAAGCATGCATATGTTAAACCTGGCTGAATTGGTAAGTATTGCAGTTCAAAACATTCCTGCTCCTCTTCTGGCTTGCAGGCTGTATGTATTTCTCTGCCTTCCTATTGTTAGTTCTAATGACTTTTCTCCATGAGAGTGGACGCAGTCAATGTAAAATGATTAGACAGTCATAAAAATTGCTGATTTCTAGCAATTCCTGGTCTGCAATGACCCACTGTCTCAGCTTCAAACACTCTGCTAATGGCATCCAGAAAACACAAATCCACAAAATAAGCCTAGCAAAAATTAAGGCTGCCCTTTACGGTTTTATTGTTGCATTTCTCTTCCAGGAAAAATATTAAATCTCCCCTCAAGAGAGATGTCACAATAAAAATTTCTTTGCTAGAATGACATTCCTTCCTTTAGTCTTTACTTCTGGGGCCCTTCAAGCTCACGCAGCATCTTGTCACAGAAGGAGCCAGAGTTCTTCTCTCTGTAAGTTTGAATTCACACCCTTTGACTCGCATACAATCATTGAATGGGTGAAACTCTTTCCTTTCTTACTATGGTGCCTGTATGAAAAGGACTAGATCAGGATTACCCTAATGGAGACTCTCAGTTTATTTCCGTATTTTTCCGTCCTTCTTTATTATTCTGAAAGTTCAGTGCTGCCTGGCAGTTTCTAGTCATGCTTTGGCTTCAGCTCCTGAAAATTTCATTCTTTATATGAGTGTCTAACCAAGCAAACCCTTGTTAGCAACTCACAAATTATTAGCCAATGCCAAGAAATAGAGCAAAGCATACATCCAGATCATGCTACCAGTTAGTAACTCTGGCAGTTTCTGAGCTACCTCTTAGTGTCCATCCTGGATAGCAGAGTATTTGTAGAAGGCTGAAAAAGCTGCTTTTCTTATTCACATTACATGCACCCTTGTTCCTGGACTCTTAATAGACATGTAATGAGTGTCTAATTCATACAGAATGCAGTACCATACTGTGAAATAGGTACCCTTAGAAAGGCAGTATGCAACCAAAAAAGCCCCACAGTTAAAATGCTATTTCTTATAGCGATTAGAGATTATTATGTCTTTGTTGCAAAGAAAGGTACAGCTTAGAGAATACTGACCAAAGCATAACTTGAACTGGTCTCATAATAAAACATTGTTTCTACCATGGAATGAAATGCTGTCATGTACAGCTGCAGAGAGTGCAGTAAGGAAACATAATGCTTCCAGCCAAGGGCAGAACTGGAGAATTTTCATCATTATAGAATATAGCAGGTGACAGATATCTCCTAGACACAGCTTGCATCATTCAAGTAACTAATTTATGAGGGTTTAAAATAAGATACTGTCTTATATAATCGGGTATTAGCATGCCACTTCTCATATGTAAGTTTTTGTTTGCTTTTGTTTTTGTTTTAATTTTAGAAGCCTTCTTTACGGCCTCATGTCAAATGCAGTACTTTTCTGAGGGTCAGTGCCCCTCAGCACAGAAAGCCCAAAATGCTCAGTAACCAAAGTTTCAACGTTTAATAAAACAACACTTGCATATATTTACCTGAATCATCTACTCTCAGCTTTTTACTGGGATTGTCACCACTGTCATCATCAGACATTTCCATCTCCTCTTCCCGGCGGATTCCCATGAGCTGTTCACTGTGAGCATTTCGGAGCTCCTAAAATCCAAAATTACCTTTTGTCAGTATTAACTTCCATAAAGTCATTATGCATTATTTAGTATCTGTTTTTAATACTGATCTGATTTTAATTATACATCATTTATCATTGTAATCATATTTGTTTGTGTATGAATATTTATAAAAACAGAAGCACAGGGAATTCTTCCTGTGAAAGAACCAAGTTTATCAAAGGTAACACTCAGAGAAAACAAGAGAAAAAGTGACTTTGCCTGTTGAATGATCTTTAGGTCTGCTAAACGTAGGAGAATGTTTTAACAGCAGGGAGAATACTTAAAACTGGTGTATAAAGCAGACTGATAAAGAGACTGTCAGCCTGCTTAAGGGATAGCTAATTCTTGCTTCCCTCTGCCACTTGGGGTACGATTCATTTGGCCAAATGTAGGTGTCTCCAAAACACAAGGTTGTATTAACTAAAAGGCACCCTAAAAGTGCCTTGTTCTCTCGGCTGATTGGCAAAGGGAGCCGAGAGCAGACAATGCAGATGAAGAGCTGTGTATTTTTAAGTGCCTAACGCTGGTCAGAGGAATCTCACCCTCTGTCCCTATGCCCAGATTGCCTTGGATTTAAAAGACCCAGTCGCATAACGCTGGCCTGAAAATCTTTGCATCTTGATCCAAAATGAGTGGCAGCAGGGACAGCTTGGTCTCCGGGTGACCGCTGCAAGGGCAGGCAGGCAGCCCCCGCACATGTCACCAGGAAAAGGATCAGCAGGCACGCGGGCTTTGTAGGAGTCTAGACGCTCTTTGTTCTGGGTAGAAAAGCTGGCGCGGGTGTAGAGGCTGCCTTTTTAATGGCAGCACTGAGAAGATTGAGAGGACTCTATTTTGTCCTAATAATCCTGTCAGGTGTAACATGGGGATGCTGCACTGTGATTAGTGTAGGCTTTGTCCACCTGCAGACAGCTAATTTTTCTGCCAACAAAGAGCTTAATTCCCAAAGAGCTGGTTTGAAATCTTTGAAACAAGGGAGAGTCGTGTGGAAGGAGGAGACAGCATTGAGGAGTCTGACGACAGCTTTGTGCAATTAACAATAATCTGTCAGAGAGGGGCTGTGTGAAAAAAAGGGAAGGCGTTTCTTTTGAGCTGTACCCTTGGTTCATCGGCAGATCTCAAATATTCTGAAAAATGTATCTGTACTCATTAATCCCAGAAAAGGCAAGGAACCTAATTAGTAGGTGTTTTACAGGGGAATAATTTCAAATTTAAAAAAAAAGAAAAAACAAAAAGGCTAAATTGTCAACCAGTGTCTAATGAAATCAGAAGCATGTCTCGAAGAAATTTGCAAGCGATTTCTGAATGCCATATTGGAAAAGGCCACCTGCACATGAGCAGACATCCGCTTACATTTACTCCCTCATTAGTGGACAAATGTCCTTGATGCTTCAGTGTCTACATTATCAGCAAAGTCAATAGTTTTCTATGGAGAATGTCTGTGTGTATGAGTCTTTTCTTTGCCTTGGGTTTCTAGCAAAGCTTTTCTAAATTCAGAAAAAACCTGGAAGGTGATCAAGTAATTAAACAAATCAGCAGATAATACCATGTTTAGAAGAGAGAATTTAAATCAAATATACCATTTGGTTTATTTACATCACATTTCATATCTGAAAAACAGGCATTTCCAAAATATATTGGTTTAGCTAGATGCTTTACATAATTTTGAATTGTTTAGTTGTCCTCCTCTTAGAAAAACAAAAGGCAGTGATTTTTGAAAAAAACGAGTAGGGAATTAACATTCCTGGAAAGTCCAACTCTTACACATTTCAGTTTATTAAGTATTTAGAAACCAGCAAATGAATGACACACCACATCCCTTTACAGAAAGTTAGTTTTAGAAGGGATGATCTTAATATAATTAAAATAATCTACTAGCAAATCATATTTTCATATTTCTCTAAAAGATAAGACAAAGATCAATCACCAACTTCCCAACTTTCAGTCGAACAAAGGCATTATCCACTATGTATATGAAATATTTGTGAACAAAATGCAAAATACAGTTTGTACCAATAAATTATGCTAACATTTTATTTTAAGTGTCCCATTATTGAAGTAATTTTGTATTCACCATAATAGCACTGATAATAAAGTATTCATTTGGTATTCATATGGATGTTACATTTAGTGCCATTGGTATTCAACTGTAATTTAGCATTAGTTAATGGACACTTAAAATGTTATCCAAATGATTTATATCACAGCACTTCAGTGTTTCTCAAACTAAGTGTACAACACTTATTTTACAAGTGTACTACAAAATAATTAAATAAGTGCACCTTACCTTCTAAAGTTTTTATTCTGAGACAGAGAAAAATCATTTAGAGGACTGGGATAGTAACAATCAACACACTGTACCACATGACGGTAAACCAAGTGTATGTAAATTGCTCATATTAAAATTTAAAAAAAAAAAAAGGAAGAAGAAAGAAAGAAAACAAAGACAGCGGTACTTACTTTTTAAAATACAGGCTCATAGCGTATATACTGAATTACAATCGAAAGCTGGATGACCAAAACACAGGATGAGGTCTAGCACTTCCTTTGCTGCCACTCACAGCAAGGGGAGTTAGAATCCCATTTCCTCTGATCATGGTTATGACAGTCACACATGCATGGTCCCACACTGCTAACTCTGTGTGGTTGTATGATTACATTTATACTGGTTTCTTTGCAAGCATAATACTTAGAATCAACACAAGCGATGTATCTACTTTTTTAAAGATAAACATAGAACAAATGGGAAGGAATAGGTCACAGTTAGGGACTTAATATTCTTAAGTCAATATTTAGGAAAGAATTTTTTTGTTTTATTTTCACTTAAAGTCATCTTATAATGATCATAAGATGGCACAGCAAAAAAAAAAATCTTTGCCACAGAATTCTTCTTTTAAAAACAGATCACGATGACTCCTAAATTCCTTATATTTGAAAATATTGTTCCTAATTTCACTACTTCAGTTCATTATTTTAGATAGTAAACATAATCTTCTAATGATTTCCCAAATTTTGCATGAAAAATAAAAACACATCGCTCCCTGTCTTCATGTTATTTAATGACTATTACCATAATGAGAGCAATGGGAGCAATTCATACTGTAGATGAGACTGTAAACGGCCAGTTGATTAACAGCCAAAATGGTAGCTGTAAATATTGCCAAATACACTATGTCCAGCTACAATCACACTCGTTCTGTGTCAATCCAGCTCTGAGATGATGGATAGAAAATAAAAATAAAATCACCAACCTCAGAATGCTTTCGCCAAATGTCTATGTTCTTTCGCTGGGCTTTCGAGAAATGGTCCCAAGCTTTTTGTCTGGTAGAAGCGTTGAAAACGGCGACAATCTGCTCAACTTTGGTGAACAAGGAAGTCAAACAAGACAAGCAATTTATGTTGTGATCACTATAGAGAAGCAAAGCAAAGACACTAGGAGTCTATGGATGATGTCATTACTGAAACAACATCATCAATATCCATCCAATGATGTGTCTTTTGTACTTACATTGTATCAATGTTGGAGATGTCTCCCTTCAAGTCTGTCTCCATAACTTTAGTCTACACAACTCTTAACTGTGCACCAAGAACCAGGCATGCAGCTGCTTCCCTGCGATACCTGCTACCACTCCCTGTGCTGGCACACACCTTTGCGTGTGTGGCAGTAGGTGCATGACCACAGAAATGACCCTCGAGACCCCCACGTGCTCCCCCGCGGCAGCCGCGGACGAGCGGGCTGCACGGACGGAAGCATGGGAGGCGGGCAGGCTCTGCTTTGCAGGGCGACTGACGGATAGCGGGAGCTGGTCAGCAGGAGGGAAGGGCTAAACCATACATCGGCCCTGCACTCTGTGGCTGCAGCTGCTGCTTCTCCTCTACTCAGGATCAAAGGGCTCACCTGTGGTAGATCAGTGCTGTCTCCACGGCCTATGTATGGTTACTTACATGAACAGACACTTTTTTCTTTCATATAAGATGAAGAACAGATGTGAAATGGGCTTCCCTCATTCAACTCTAATGAATTTGTTCTGAAGCCAAACGTCAATATTTAAATCAGTTATCTACGATAATTAAGATCCTCAAGATTTAGCTATTTGTTCATCTCGGTTTAGAAAGCTTTTCTTTCAACACTCTTTTCTTTCTCTTCACTTCAGTTACAAGCAAAATTGTCCTTCCACAACAGTGACCTGCCTAAAAATGATTTGGCCAAGATGTCAGTTGCCTTGATCCCAGCACAATTAACTGAAGAAAACACAATAAATCCAGATTTTCTACAAACAGCTTCGGCTGTGCTCCTGAATGAGCAGCTCTGCCAAGCTATGAAGTGGAACTGAAAAATGCTTCAACTCTTTGACAAGGTTCTTTGCTATCTATCTCTTTAGATCCCTGGGTGGAAACAATGTCCTTTCTTTATCAAGTTGCAGCTTGCAGCACTTGTTGCTCCTCTCACTGAAAAGTGGTGGTGGGAATGCTGTAACACCCTCTGCCCTGGTCCCTTATCTTGCTGATCTAGACCTTCTCTCATTCTTTCCTTACATCAGAGATGTAACAGCAACCTAACCTTCCTAAAATGGTGAGCTCACCTACTAAAGCAGTATCTTTCACCTCTAGAATGGAAAGTTAATCTCTCATTTGAGCACATTTCTTCTATTCTCTGGGTTTTTTACCACTTTTCAAGGCTGCTTTCAGATTCCAGAACATTACAACATTTTGAATGGAAGTTTTCTTTCAGGGATGAATAATTACCTTCTAAAGGCACAGAAAATAATTGTAGTTTATTTTCTTTTAAAATGAATACGTATAGATAGTTTACAATAAAGAAAGTGCTTCAGACCTACTGTGATTATCTTACCCATTTGTAATCCATTCAACTTTTAAAGGTAGATGTGGTAATTTCAGCCCATTAGAGCTTGTTTAGACTGAAGAGTGGATGTATCAAGGAAGTAACGCTGTGTATATTTTTTCAATTAATTTGAAAAGAATGAAAATGGTAAAGCACTCTATTATTATGTGTATAGAAATTGCGGCTAGAATTTAATTACTGTCATTCTGTTGATGACCCAGGTGCTCAGAAAATTTTGCTTAATTAACAATCTGTTTTCAGTTTGCAAGTGGAAATTCAAGTAGAAAAGATTCACAAAGATATGAGGAAGAGCTGGTTTGCCATTTTCCACTAATAAGTATTAACGAGATCATCTGAATTTTGAAAAACATTTGAACTTTAAAGTGTTTAATTTCCATTATGTGAACAGGTGCTAAGATTTATCAAAAGTCATTATCTGATCATTTCAGAAACTTTCCTCGATGGAAACACAAGCTAGGAAGATGCCATAGCTTCTTCCTCTATAACTGCAGCAGACAAAGTGAATACTAAAAGTATCTTCTTCACTTACCTAACTTTTTGGAATTAAAATGTGACAAGAGGTAGGACAGTATGAGTACAACATGCTAAAAATCAAGGCATTTAAAGAAACTTTATGAAACAGGCAGCAAGGGACAATAAAAAGGAAGATGCAGAGGAGAATACTAAATTAGTATGCATCAAGGACCAACATACCAGTGCTCTATTCAAAGAAAGTGTCAATGTATGTACAGCAATTTCAATATTCAAGCAATCTAGGCTATGAAGCTTTACAAATTCCAACATAAAAGGTTTCCAAGAACTACATTAGAGCTACAACAGCAGCCAAGGCCATGGTTTGACAGTACAGGGAAGTGCCTTCACATCTTTTTGTACTGCACCAAAATCCTGCACCATTCACGTGCTATGAGATGGCAATTCAATGTAAACCTGCTCTGCCACACTTGTTCTTGTTGCACCAAGACTCATTTGTTTTCCCATAGATACCCTGGAAGCCTGAAGCTGACATAATGCTTGTGCTCTGCAAAACTGGAAGACAAGATGTACCCACTCCTGATCAGGATCAAATTTGTATGGGTAAGTGATCCAGCAGCACACAGCTCATAGCGATGGTAGATTCACCCCTAAGGAGAAGCCAAGTTTATACTAGCTGAGAACTTCCCAAGTTAACTCATTTTTTGTCTGGTCTGGGTAAAACTTGGCCAAAGAGAGGCCCCAGCTTTTGGGCTGATATCTCCACAATCTGAGTCTCACTGCTGACCATGGTTTTCAGATTATTTTCTGATCTCCAGGAAGAAATTTCCAAAACTATATAACAGGTCATATCTATCTCTCTAAGGCACCTTGAACTCCAGAATGCACTGTAGTGTCAACTGTGACTGGTAAGTAGAATTATTAAGTAACATGAAATATTCATTGTCAAACATCTGTTAGTGAGTTCTATGCTATATCAAATTTTCATTGACCATATGCAAAGATATTTCCTTACTAAATTAGGATTTACAAAACCACATTGTTCTGGAAGAGTCCATAACATGTCATGTTTTTCCCATCAATATAACTTGAAGGATGTAAGTAATTGCATCTTTCCTAATGACTTATTCTGTGGCTGCTAATTTACGCGGCATGTTTCAGACAAAGGATTCTCATCTAATTGTTTTTCTGCTGTGTTATAAATAACTAGAAAGACCCGAATAACTAAGCCTAGAGTGATATGCAAGTGCAATACACTTTATTAGAGGTGCCAGCTCATAGTAAGTATATTGATAGGAAGTTTAAGCCTCAGTTTCTGCTGCCATAAAGAATGCTACCTGGAAAAAGTACTGCTATCAAGTATAAATGTAAAAGCAACCACAAAAACTAGGAAAAAAAGCAAAAATCCCTTAAACAATGCCTGCAGAAGTTGCATAGAAGATTGTATTAAATGGAAAACTAGAATATCTCCAGGGCAAGAAAATATTTGATACAGGATATTTGAAAATTGTACTACCAAAGAAAAACAGAAATCAGTGAGAAGCAAAGTGTAGCCTCATCTGCAGATTAAGAGGCAGAGAGAACACTTTTACCCTGCATTACATTTATCAAACAGTCTATTTTAAATACATGATTGAGTGAAGTTTGAAACTTATCTCTGGGTTCAGGAGTTAAGAAGTACTCAATTTTCCCTTTGCTTATTACATTATAAGCTGCCATGCATATTATTTTATACTATATATTATAATATATATAATTTAGAATAGAAAAAGCAACAAAATAGAAACCAAAGAAAAGTATTAGAATAAAAACAAAAGTCTTGGCTGGCAGATAAATAATCGGATTTCATGTAGAATTTTACTCCAAATTCCACCAATTAAGGATATAGGAAGAAAAGGGCTTTGCACTAAATTACTGCAAGTGTCAGAGTAGAATATATGGCAATTTAGCACAGAAAAATTCTGTAAGAGTGCGACAGTTGACATGGAGAAAAATTCCACCCATAAAATTACAGTGTAAAGGAAACTGTTACAGTAAATGTATAACACACTTTTCAAATATAGAGTTGCCGCACAGGGAGGATATAGAGTTGGCGTGGTTTGGGTCAGAAGCCCTGTTGTGGAATTCTGACTAAGCTGCAGTCTGCCAATCGATTTGGCTCCAAGCCCAGCAAACCAAGGAATTACAGTAGTCAAGGCTAGATGCTGTAGTGAATGAATGAGAGTCTCCAGGTCAGTTTTGGACAGGGAAGAGAATATTTTTGGCAACAGTCCTGAAAGGCATTTGGTAATGAACTGAACAGAACTTAAGCATTAAGTCCAATGCTAAAATTGTGCATAGGTAAATGGCATGTGACATTAGTAAGAGAAATGGTAGACAGATTGCAAAGTAATGAAACATGTATTATTTTAATTAATTTGAGTCAATCACTCATTCTTTTGGTTATGATACTGTTTACTTTCAAAAAAGAATTTGCCTTTCTCACTTTTAGAGCTGAAAACCTGCAGCCTCTCCCTGTTACTCAATTCACATGCCACAGATGGAGAAACAAATGTGATTGCCTTTGACTAGCAGAGGAAAACATAAGAGTTGGAAATATCACCCTTGGGAAGACTGCAGATAATGCAAGGGATGGGTCCTAAAGTAAAGCATACCACAGCTGGATACATAAGCAAAGGCCATAATAGATTTGTATAATGAAGATACAGGTTTTGACAGCTATGCAAAATATCTCATCTGTCACAAATAAATGCCATAGCTGTTTCGCTTTGTTTTTGGTTTTGTGTTTGGCTGTGTTTTTTTAAAAAACTTTTTAAAATCCACAGTTATCTTCAACTCCATCAGAGAAATTTGGTCTGCAGGCTGCCCAGATGCCTTTAAGTTCCTTAAGACATGGTGTTAAGACATAGCATGATAAAGGAGAAAATCATAGGACTTCACTTATTATCCCCAAATTCCACCTTTTTGGATAGATTAAGAGAATGGTGCCTGCAGTGATTTATTTTCCAAATCGTTTTGCTGTGTGAGTGGTCAGCTTGCAAGGATGCCATTCCTCAACCTGCTCTTCTGCCAATAACTACATCTGTACTTGCGATCCAAACCAGCCACAGACCATTCCTGTTCTCTGAAACCAATGGGCACAACATGCTGAGTGTCCCTGCAGAAATAGCACTTCTCCTTTCCCAGAAAGATGCTTCTCTGGGAAACTACTTGGCCTGCATCAAACTCTACACTGTATCACGTTCTGTGGGAAAACACTAGCTGACCCAGAGCAACAACTTTCTAACAGCTGAACAGTATGGGCCAGCCTGCCCTAGCTCAGCTTAATTTAATCCTGCAGACATAGTCAGGGGGGTCATCTTTTACTAGAACTCTCACCTTTTCTGCTCTCATCCTGGTATAGGGGTCTCAGCAGTGCAGACAGCAATTACAAGACTTACCAGAGGAAGGATGTTCTCCTCTTCCATCTACCCTGTCTCACCTACCTGAATGCTAGAAAGAATGTCCTCGCTCTAAATTATTTCTATATTTCCCTTTGACTAGGCTTACAGCATTTGAGACCAGCAGGGTGTGTGTCTGGGTTCATGCTTGCTCCCTCTTCTTGTTCCATCTGACTCAGACTGGTCCTAGTCAATCTGCTTATGTGGGTTATTAAGGGGCTGAGTGAATGTCATTGGTCTATACCTGGGTGATGCAGGAAGAAATACTTCTTTCTAATACAATAAGGAGATTCTTCCACATAGACAAAGAAAAAGAAAAGTACTTCGACCACAACACTTACTATAACCCCTGGTCTTATTCTGTAAGAATAACAAACCCCTGTGTCAGCAGCCATTGTTTTCCTTTCTCCTTCTTTCAGCTAAGTAATCCAGTGGGGAACAGTGAAAGAAGGAGCAGTATGGGGATACTGAAAGTGCCCAATTTACAGGATTCATACTGAAACCTGTGCAGTAACTTGTCTGAGGTGTATGTATATCAACAATTGATAGTTCTAGAAATAGAACACTCCCTGTTAAACTTTGAAATAAAAAAATACAATTAAATTAAAGACAGCCCAGTTTGTCCTGCAAGGTATTGCTAGAAAGTCTGTCTACAATTTAAGCTTTGAAAATCTTTTAGGTTATGAATCCATGGTTTAATTTACAACAGAGAAGCTGACACCTTGGTGTAACCACAAGAGCTGGCGCTGTGCCATGTGATAAATCACTCAGACTCAACAAGACCACTTCCCCTTCATGACATTTCTCAACAAACAGGAGCCTGACATCAAACACAGTAGGGCAAGTACAAATGTACAGTACCTGCTCTTTCAACACCACCCTCTTACATTACTGAATGGACTTTATGGACCTTGTGTTGACAACCAAAAAAAAAAACCTAGTAAAACCTCAACTTCCCCCCACCAATTCAAAGGAAGATGAAATGTATGCTGCTTTCTTCATCGGCTTGACAAGATTATAACCCATCCCCAAAGTACTGCAGTTAATTATCTGTTCTTTCTTTTGTTTCCAGGCACAGCTTTCTTTTCAGTTCTCAGATTTAAAAATAGTGAAAGTGAGAACTACCGTGTTTGGTAAATCTGTCCAAAAAGAGAACTCCCAGGGAGCTCTGCAATGTAGGAACATCATAAATGGGACTAAGCCATTGCAGGTCCCATTAAGTGAAGTAATAATTATGCAGGAATCTTGAAGATTAAAAGGTTCCTAGGAGATCAGGAGAGCTATATTTTTTGGGGGGCATAATATGGCTTCTTTTTCTGAAGAAAAAGGATAAAGATGTGGATGAGGAGGTTTCAACAGCCATAGCCTCTACTGGCAATCAAAACAAAAAGTTGTCTCACACACTTCAGATGTGAAATTTACTTCTCCATCTGTTGCCATACCTTATGTTCTCTTGCCTGCCATGACTTCTTCCTTCTGTATTTTTGTTCCTTCTCTGTGTCCATCCTTCTCTCCCACATAGTTTATCCCTTTCCAAAACTCTTTTCTTGCCCCATAACACTTCTGTCATGATCACAAACTACACCATTTATGACAAATCCAGTGATTTGACATGAAGAATGACTAGTGCACACTGAAGGGAGCAAGTATTTCAATCACTCAGAGTGGCATAGGATTATTCATATTTATAAGGTTTATTCAATCATTTATAAGCAGTCTGAACAGCTTTAGATGTGCAGATCACATAGTATGCACAGCCAACTCATCCTTTTGGGTGAAACCTCCACCTTTCCTTCCTTGCCTAATGTCTCTTCCCTAATCCTTTACTTCCACAGAACATTTCCAGCTCAGTTCTGTGATGCATCAGGCCCTTTCCCCTGTCTCTGCTCAGCAAGACAAGTCAGATTGCCATGTGATTAAAGCACATGTTTCTTTGCCTTGAACCTTGTGTCGTCATCTAGGAGAAATCCAGATTCCAGGCAAATGGCACGAGTTGTCAAAATAGACTGAAAACTCTTGGAAGGCAGAGCTTTTATTTTTCAGCAAAATACCATACATATTTAATGGACTACATTAAAAAAAAAACCAACGTCTTAAAAATAACAGAAGAGCTTCTGTTGAAATTCTGGCCATGCTTAAATCAATACCAAGATTCGTATTGACTTTAGGTAGAGTGAAAGCTACAGACAATGGAAGGAATACAGATATTCCAAGAAAATGAAACACAGAAGAATAAGCTATGTGAAACACTACAAATTGCAACCACAAAGGGTTATACTGCCAAAAGAAAGGGAGGAACTACAAAAATGCAAGGTAATATAAAAATTGAGTCTTTCATGTCTATTCTCTGCTACTGCCACAGCATCCCATAAAGAAATGCTTTTGGGAACATGTGTATATGAGATAGAAAATCTCATAGAAGGACAACTGAAAAAAGAATAAAGAGATCCAGCTGAGCTGTACTGGACAAATTATCAGTATAGAAACAAGCCAAGAGCACATTGACTAAATGAGCTAACAAAAGGAACTGGATGGATTGTAGAGGTTATTTTGTACTTAATTTTTTTTCTTTTTTAGAAATACATCAAGGTAGAAACTAATAGTGGCAACTAATGACATGAATGATTAATGTTTGTATTTGTATTATAGTGGCATTCTATGACACCAACTGAGAACTCAGCTGCACTGTAAAATCACATTATATGACTCAATCTCTTTCACAAAGAGCTTAATGATGACCTAAAAATTGCACATACAGTAAGCCCATATTTTTTAATTAGTCAGTGGCAAAGGAAAGAAAGACTGTAAGACTGGACAATTAAAGAGCAGGGAAATCCTTTTAAAAGTTGTTATTAATGTGGAGAAATTCAAAGAATACTCTGGAAAGCATGATTGTATATAAAAAGTCTGACTGCTAAGAGAATTTTTAACTAGCATGCTTTCAATATCTGTAATGAAAGTGGCTTCATTTTTGGTACTATGAGAATACTAAAAAGTGGAAGGATTTTTGGGAGAAAGTACTGAAGTATGGAATTTAAAGCAAATCAGATGAGACAGTGATTTTAGCAATCACCATTATATCAATGTAAATGATATCTTTTCTAAAGCAAGAGAGCAACTTCTGAAATGAACCTCTAAAGAGAAAAACAAAACTGATGCCAATCTTTTTTTTGAAGAGAGCTCAAAAGGATTTTTAACATTTTTCTTAGTTTTTTAATATTAAAAAAAAAATGCAGATTCTATCTGTGAAGGCATTGATAATGTTAAAACAGATTAAATCATACCCAAGGAGATCAGAGAATGAAAATGAAGAAACCTGAATGGAAGAGAATTTTATTCAGTCTATTGAGAATGCTTTTCCCTTCAGAATTATTTAAATACAAATTATTATTTTTTTTTTGGATGGGGGATGTAATTCATATCAGATACCTACCAGCTATTTGATAAAAAGTCAATGTAATCTAATATACCACTGGAGTCCTTTAGTAGAAAGGAAAGGAAAGGAAAACTCAAGGTGACAATTGTGAGAGTCCCAAAAAGGGGCACATGACACATGGCCTTCTCCCCAAACCTTTGACTCTTCCTAAATAGATAGGCCTACTGAAGCTCAAAGTTGAATCTAGCTTCACTTCCTGTTTCACAAATAAGTGCTGAAGATGCTCAGCAACAGGCAAAGCAGGTAAACTGCATAATCTCAAAATCCATAGAATCATAGAATGGTTTGGCTTGGAATGGATCTTAAAGATCATCTGGTTTCAACCTTCTGCCATGGGCAGGGACACCTTCCACTAGACCAGGCTGCTCAAAGATCCATCCAACCTGACCTTGAACATTACCAGGAGTGGGGCATCCACAGCTTCTCTGGGCAACCTGTTCCAGTGTTCCATCACTCTCATAGTAAGTTTCTTCCTGATATCTACTCTAAACCAGTCCCCTTTCAGTTTAAAGTCATTCCTCTTTGTTGATGTTCATGCTGGACATCAGGAAGAATTTTCTGATTGAAAAGGTGGTTAACCATTGGAACAGGCTGCCCAGGGCAGTGGTGAAGGCACCATCCCTGGAAATGTTTAAGAAATTACTGGACATGCACTTAGTGCTATGGTTTAGTTGGCATGGTGGTGTTCATTCAAAGGCTGGACTCAAATGATCTTGGAGGTCTTTTCCAGCCTTACTGATTCTATGATTCCATGTCAAGTAATCTGGCCAGGGGGCTCCAAGACAATAAACACCCTCTCACTGTTCCCCCAAAGGCACACAAGAGACTGATTCATAGACTCTGATGGGGACCTTGTTTCAGAGTCTACTAAGTCCATTAGTTCATTAGTAAAATGGACAAAAATGACCAAATGACAAAGTGTCATAATCTGCTCAGTGACTAGCCATGGGGGACTTCTCTTCATTGCACCATGTGTGTAACCTATGAAGTTGTATACTGGGACACTTCCACCACCTTGTGTGTCTTACTCTTTAGATATCAGATTAATTTTTGAATATGGAAATTTTATTCACCTGCAGGTACTTTTGTCAGTGTTGTCAAGGGAGACTGCATTAAATAGTCCGGAAACTCAGTAAGAGGTAGGCAAAGTTTACAGTGCATGAAGAAGAGAGTCAGAGGAGGTAACTGCAGTTTTGGTGTAGTCTAAAAAAGCACCAATAGCCCAACAGGCTATAGGGCCTCTATTTCCCTTAAACATGAGGATCAACGTCTGTAAACCTTAGGCTGAAAAGGTGGTTTGGGAGGAAATGAAACAGAGATGATCAAGTAATTTAATAAAAAGAAGGAAGCAGACTTTTTTCTCTCTTTATCCCTTAAATAACCAAAGAAGAAGTTAAATAACTGAAGAAGCACTACACCAAGGCTAAGACTCCCTGTAGCACTTAAATCAGGTGCTATAAATTTGTGGTGTGACAACAGTAATACACTTTATTTTACAGATTATCCTGGCACAAGTACCTTGATGAGGTAATTAATTCACGTGCTGAGCAATTGACCCAAATTTTTAGGGGTAATCTGCTCAGTAATCTCCTAAATACCTCCAGGCACAAATTTGTAGTAGAGATTTCAATGCCTGTACTTCTTTAGTGGTTGGGCCGTAAGATTAAATGTTCTGGTCACAGTAATCCTCATTAATAAGAAAGTATTTTCTACTGACACCCACTAAGCCAGTGTGTGTGTATGTGTATGAGTGTGTGTGCTCCAGGTGAGTGCACTTGAAGCCAATTTTATTTCTTTTTCACTCCCCATAACATTCATTGCTGGCATTTTTATCTAACTCCAAGTTCTTCCCTTATGCTACACCCATCTGTATCAATGCTGCACACAGTAAGTGGGATTAATCTGCTCTGAACAAGGCATGTAAAAAGTGGGACATCTGGTTCAGAGCTCGGCCCCCTGTGAATCCTCTATGGACAGCAGAGAAAAAATGGCATATCCAAGGGATGATTCATCTCACTGGAAGAGCACCATGAGACCAGTTTGATGAGTCATTCTGTGGAGATTCTTATTTTTCTCCTCTAACTGAAAAGAAAGCCCAGAATGGTCAGCTCCAAGTTGACATCTGACCTAGTTCATGAGAGAGGATTGCCACATGATATTTTTAAAATACTGTAATATTTATGTCAAATGGCCACACAGCTGCAGCATTACACTAGACTTAGGATCCTTACTGCGGAAGAGCAGAAGTGGGTTTTTGTCACTCTGCAGAATTTAATAAGCCACATACCCTTATTTTGGACATCTCGTATTTTCAAATTCTTCTTCATAAAGCAACTGACATATTGTAACCAATTATGCAGGACTGTGGAACAACAATGGAAAAAGATGCATGAAAAACATTCCTCAGATCAATCCAAAAACAGATCAATTCAAATTTCCTTGAAAAAGGGAAGCTCATTTCAGAATCTCCATGCTTAGCAATCTTAGGCATATACATGTGTAAAGGAAAAACATTATCCATCTGTTCGCAGCAAGTTTGCAACGAATTTTAATAAGACATATTAGTGCTAATAATGGCCAATGTTTATGACATTTATAAAATAAACAATGGGGAACATCTGGAAAGCTTGTAAAACTTGTTCTTATAAAACCTACAGTGTAACACCTTTCCCTGAGGCTGCTTTTTGCTGACCTTGTCCTCCTAGGCCAGACCTGTCAGAAACTTTCTTCTTCCAGACACTGCTGTTACTGTGGCAGTAGGAAACTCACATTTTGAAGCCAGAGCTATTTCTGGTTTTGTAAGTTCAGCATTCAGCACATTACAGGAGCAAACCAGATAGCCAAAACTGCAAATTTCCACCTGAAACTACAGGGATCTCTATTTCCAAGTGACAGATGTTCTACAACAGTTGGTGACAAATGGGCTAATTTAGACTGATTTAACTAAAGTTCAGCCTGCTGACAATGGGGGACTTTTTTTAATGCAGCTGAAGAAGGCATTTCTGAATGCTCGAGCTGGCTGTCGCACACAAAACTAGAGAGGCCCTGGTGTGAACTGAACAGCACGCCATGCGTGGTGCCTGCATCTCTGTGCCTCACACTGCCTTTTAGATGCTGAGACGGAAGACAATATTGCCTAGAAAATTACCAAGGGAATTAGATGGTCTTTTAAATTTACTCTCTGAACATATGCCCACAGAAATCAAATGCCTTTGGCCCAGAATCTTTGTTTCTAATTTCTGGCACCTAAACTCTTAAATTAGGATACATGCTCTGTGGTGAATTGGTCTTCTGAGATGATGAGCTCTCCATCACTTATGCAGGAAGCTTTAGTGGCTGCTCTGCTACGCCAGACAAGTCCATCCAAGCTGATGCCTTCAACCCTAACTTTTAAAGGATATCCACTGAGGGACCAGAAATAAATTGCACAAAAAACTTCAGGGCTTTTTTTTTTTAATGTAAAGATTAGGGGTATGATTCAGAAATTACAATGTAACAACTTCACTGTCCTCTATCTGGTAAATTATCTTGGGTTTTTTTCTCAACTGGCACATGAGAGCTGGCTCCAGGATTCACCTTTCCGAGTATCATAATGCCTCTTCCTTGAGGAGCCGTGAGTCGATGTTAAAAACCACAAACAATTAAAAGGCAATTTCTTTCTTGCCTTTTCTTCTTTTTGTCCTCATATTCTCCTCATATTCTCCTCATATTCTCCTCATGTTCTCTTCATATTCTCCTCTCCTCTCCTCTCCTCTCCTCTCCTCTCCTCNCCGAGTATCATAATGCCTCTTCCTTGAGGAGCCGTGAGTCGATGTTAAAAACCACAAACAATTAAAAGGCAATTTCTTTCTTGCCTTTTCTTCTTTTTGTCCTCATATTCTCCTCATATTCTCCTCATATTCTCCTCATGTTCTCTTCATATTCTCCTCTCTTCTCCTCTCCTCTCCTCTCCTCTCCTCTCTCTGAAGAAAACTTCAAGGCAAGTATCCTGATCACTCTTTTATGAGGGAGCCTCATTAGCGTAAGTTCATTGATTGTATTTCTGTACTAAGGAAATAGCTGCCAGCACTAGATATTTAAGACAGTTTATCTGCCCAGTTAATACTGGCATTGTATCAGCCAACCAGTCCTGATGCCAGCAGCAGTACAGCATACTTTTCTATTATGGAGGTGGCCTTTATTTGGGAATATATCCCTAAAAGTTACTGGATTCTACTGCCTTTTACCTAAACCCAGGCTAAAAACATTATCTAATTGTGTTCTATTCTGTAATTGACCTAGTTAACTAGCTGCCACACACATGCTACATATCCCTTCTCTCAAAAAAACCATGATCTTTTTTCAGAGCAGGGAGGCTTCTGTCTTGTCCATTCTGGAAGCGTTATGTCTACACAACGGTAGACATTGTGAATAGAGCACGTCTTCATCTATTAATAAGAAAAACTACTGAAACTTTGCTCACCTTGAATAATAAGTTCTTAGGAATGGTCCTTGATCCTCCAAACTGCCATAGAGTATGGAATAGGATGTGAAGTAGAGCGTGACTGCATTGCAACTACTTACCCCCAAACAAACAAGCAAAATGATAAAACCACTACCACCACCACCACCATCACTACAACAACACTGACAAAAAGGGAGTTACTTACATTGAGTGAGGATCCCTGTTAAGGCATTTTTGAAACTCTCCTTGGCTTGCTCCATTTCTTGCTCGTGAGCCGCCTTTTCGTTCATGAGCCGGCGGACGTGGCTGTTGGCCGACTGCACCATGGAATAGAACTGGTTTGCAGAGCGACGATTCACCTCGCCTCGCTCAATCCAGGTGAGCAGCACCGTGATGGCCTCGGAAAACTTGCTATCATCTAGAACAATCAAAGCACAGGTTTCAAATTGCAAGCATAAATATCCTGCTGAGAACACATTTTCTGCTCCATGTCACATTAAAATCACCATAAATCCTGCTTGCAGTATATCATTTTAGGCAACTTTTGTGTCCTTTGTTCTATCAGATGTACAAAGCCAATGCAGCCATGTGAAACTACATAAATCTTCCTTCAAGACTTGTCTTCTCCTCATTTTAATAGCTTTCTCACAACAAAAAGCAGCCTCCCCCACTTCCCTGTGGCCTGAGTCTCCACTTTCACAATGTCTCCCTTAAGCCATTCAGTGATATGGAATGACCTTACAGCGGGAGTGAGGAGACCTCTGTGGTACTGGACTCACTGAGGAAATGAAATGTGTCTGTGTTAATCTGCTCAGCCAAAAGCTCAGTCTTGGAGCTTGGGCTCAGCCATACTTCTGTCAACAGATTTCACTAACATCATGTTGTTAATTAAGGAACAATGTTGAGGCTGAACAATTCCTTCTCAAAACACTGATTAATTACAAGGAACTGCTTTGAAGAGATGATATGCCTGCATTTGTTTCGTATTATTTGTTTTGTATTATTTGTTTTATGTTTCACATTATATATATATTTTTAAAAGCTTCCAGATGAATCCAGGAAAACACATGGATTACAGCTTCATGTTTACCATCCAGGTAACGAAATTTGTTTTTCTCTGCAGAAAGATTGCCAAAACTGAAGGCTAGATTTTGTACATTCCCTCCCCAGGTAATCTTCTTTCCTCTGACAGCACTCTCAGCTTCCTCAGAAGACTCGAAGCACAGCATCCATTACTCTTCAGGCTTCATCAGGATTAAGAGGAAACATTTCTTTTTAAGTCCCATTTAGACTGAACTGCAAGAAAATATTATTACAACACTGTCTTCCTGTGGAACCATTTTTGTGCAATTTGATATCATTTTTCACCAGGATTTTATTCTATAAAACTTGAATTTCCCAACAACTCATTTTAAACATCTCACCTAGTTCTTTTCGGTTATATTTCTTTATATATATTTTAGATGGTATGCATACCTTTCTGTAGCAGAAGGTATATGGTTATGGCAGGAGGATGTAGTGTAGTCATAACCAACAGACACTTAAAACAAAAATTGGAAAATACTAAACCTGGTCAACTGTGTTACAGGATACAGAAGCATGTGACACAGTTTGTAAGACTCTGCTTTCCATGTACAAAGAATAATGAAATACTAATTGTTAAGTGATGATTTTGGCTTTTATTCTGAATCAATAATCACTTCCCTAAAAGGTGAGTAGCCTAAAATACAGAGATGACTAGTGACACGCTCTGTGCCCACAGCCTCTGAAGAGATTTTTACATTGCCTGATCTTTAACATCTTATTAACTGAAACATGCTTTCAGCTACAGCAGTAAGATTTGTTCTCCACAGCTGAATAGGCATTTTTACCCAAGATCCCTCAAGAAAAAATTGCAAAATAACACATAACACCCTCCCTATATACAATGGCATATCTGTTGTAAAATATTAACATGTAATTCATTATTTTCTCTGGGCAAGAAGCATCAGATGGGCATTCTTTCACTTCATATTGTCCCCTTGGATTAGACTCCACTTCTGAGCTCTGCTGGATACATATGCAGCAGGAATGTATTAAGTGGCTCTGACAAGCAAGGTTGGCTGAATATAGACCCCAGAAAAAACAAATGTAAACACAACTCATGCAAAGCCTCTCCACTGCAAGAAAACACAAGGATAAGGCTCTCCAAATGACTTGGGCAAAATCTTCAGCCTGCTGAATTGCATGGGAACTGGACATCCTTTGATATCCAGTATGCAATACAGCCAAGAACTCATCCCTGAAAACACAATGTTTATTATAATTACACTAGTAAATAAGAATAACCTGTAATGGTTTCTGGCAATGTTAGCATGTTTCCATGCACGAGGAAAATCAGCAGCACAGAAACATCCTCCCTTTTTCTTGTTCTAGTCTCTCCTCAGTACTCATTTATGTGTTGTTTTGCTATAGAGTCTCTATGAAATAAAAACACCCTCCCCTTGTGGGTGTCTGTAAGGGATGTTCTTAAACATATCATCTTTCTGCCACATAGATTCTACCCATTTAAAAGGACATGCTGAAAACCTGTTTTCATCATACTGCACTTCCAAGGAGCTGCAGAGGTCTGTGGGACTGTTATAGTTAATTCACAGCTCTGTACGAGCAGGAAAAAATCCTTTCATTGGTAAACATCAGCATCTTCATTGATTACATAATTAGAAGTTACATTCAAAAATGCTAGAGGGTAATATATGCACACAAGGAGCACATTAGTTAATAAAATCTTTTCTTTACAGTCTTAAAATTTATTTCTCCTCAATTTCTAACTTTTATATTCTAGAGCTCACTCAGTGACTGGTATAAGGTAACTCACTGTGAATCCACTTTTTTCATCCAGAATACAGTGACTCTTTCTGAGCAATGAGGGATTACCTTAGAAAATCAGATTTTTATATGAAATTGTTCATTTCTCTTTTAGTTAGTAGATAAATAGTAGAAGAAATGCAGCAATGGAATCTAATTTAAACAGAGCATGAACTGCCTTATGATTGCAGCCATTCATTAAAAAAAAATAAAACAAAACTCCTAATTCTGTTCAAAATTATTCCCTCATGGTAGGATGCACATAATTATACACTGTTTAAAAACACACTCTTCAAATAAATTCCTTTATAGAAGACATGCTCCCGTATGTAATTGTTCTTTTAAAATAAGCATGCGGCAAATTATTTTTTACTCTTAGATCCTTTTCCTCCTCCAAGTCACAGCATATTCTAGGCAAATCAGGTAGGCTTTATCAGTCCTGTTTTTGTCTGTTTAAACGGTGAGGTTCTCTGTCGACATCTCCGCAACAGGCACACGTTTGGTCGGAGCAATCCCCGACATTCCACCTGCCGCCAGCACCTGCGCCCCTGCGCGTTCCCGTAAAGGGCAGCTCCAACACAAGCCCCGACAACGTCGTGTCGTTTGAGGATTACCCACCCATCGAGGATGGCTTGCTGGGTCTCTGTCGATAGAGATTTCCAGGTGCTGCCAGACTCAGCCACAGGGCTCTAGGGATAAGATATTTCAAATTCCTCTTATATCAACTAAAGATATTTGACATTTAAATCCTAGCTCACAACTTAGATGAAATGAAATGTAAAGAAAAGAAAATGCGTCCCCAGAGCTGCCCAGAAAATTGTTAACAGGAATATTTCTGTGAAAAAAGGGAATAATTGTTGACAAATGTTTTGCATTTTTCTGCTTGCAATTTGACCACCTCTAAGCAACCCCAACTGGAATAAACATTTAATTGAAAAAGCTATGACAACAACTGTTACAAAATAGTATCCTGGGAAAAGGTGTTGGGAACAGAGGTTTCACTTTTAGCTTATGGAGCTTCCCTGGGGTAATACAGGGAAGAATTCAGCTCAGAATATCCTTAAATGTGACTATTTATCTCTCAGTGTTAAGCCCCTCCATAAGGTGCTTTCACAACTCGGGTGATGGTGTCTAAGGTCTTTGCCATTAGACAGGATTTGGACTAATCCATCACTCCTGAAGCCAGGCATTCAAACACTCTTATTTCTATAATTTCTACATTTATATATATATATTGCAAATGCAGGTAACTTGATATTTCTGTGTTTCAAGAGTGACACTGCATGCTGGACTTCTAGCTAGGACAAGATCAAACACTGGGCTACAGATTTAGCCTTGTCATTATCTTTTCAACCCTGGTCTTTCTCGGAAGTTTGAAAAGTATCTATTTCACACAACACTTGCAGCCTGTCTAAATCACAGCAAACCTTCTACATTGTCCTATGGGCTACGGTGCTGTCCAGAGTCACCATATACTATCTCTTGTCCCTAATCCTGCTCCCCTAATGCAACCTCCCAGGCTTGCAAGGACATGCTGAAAAGACAGAGCTGTTGGTCTTTACTCCAGTGACCACACCTAGAAAGCTCCTGTGCTGTTTGTCTGTGTTTTGGGATGCATTAATGATCTCATTGTTCTCTGGCCCCTCTGTAAGACAGGAAGGGGCAGGTATACCTTTATGCCAAGTTCTGCCCTGACCAGGAGAAACCCAGTTACCAAGCACCCCTTGAAGGTGTTCTTGTGAGCACTGAGCAGGACTGTGCTGCAGGGCAGGCAGAGAAAGGACAAGAGTGGTGGGATACGTCTCTCCTATTTTGCCTTGGATTGACAGCCTGTCCTCTGTCAGCTGTAGCAGTGCCATGGGAAGATGTGTTCCCTGCCTCATCCCCATGCTCAGCACTACCCCTCTGCCCATGGTTACACGGCCCTCAGTCTGCCTGGAGCTGCTCAGCTGCTCAGACTCCAGCTCCAGTTTGTCAAACTGGGCACAGCTCAGTTCAGGATGCAAACTTCTTCATTACGTATAACCGCAGCCAGGGGAGGATGCATAGCCAAGGTTACTCTTAATCAGATTTATGACTTGATAATTTATTGAACTATAACTAAGATTTCTAAACTGCAAAGACTGAATTCAAACACAAAAAAGAATAAACCTTAGGAGGTGACTGCTGTGGGTGAATCAGGTCAGAGAAAATGTTCACTAACCTCTCTCATCAGCAGGCTCAGCCAAGCTCCCCCGTGCATCAGGAACAATTTGCTTCCTAGCACACAGAACTTCTGGTGCCAAAATGACAACCTATTTTTCTCTTGGCTTAAGAGCTTCTTCTATACAGAGTGCCTGCCAGTGACCTAGAAACACAACTCTTCAGTCTACTACCCTCACCTTCTTTTTTTTCCTGCTCAAATCCCTTATATAATTGTGCCATGCATCACACACATCAGTCTAGTACTTTTGGGATTAATAACATTTTTAACCCAATGGCATTGCATAACAAGTGAGAATCAAGAAATACAAATTCTTACTGCCAAAGGGTTCTTTTAAAGAATGATTAATTAACCTTACTAGTTTTTAAATAGCCTTAACTGCATACTACAATGAAGAAACTTTTCCAGTTATGTAACAAATGTCTAGCTGACACTAGATTTGATAAAAATACATGTATATGTTCACTAAAAGATATATTAAAAAGTAATCTCTCCCCCCTACATAATCAAACTCTTTCTTTCTTTCAAATTAAATCACACAAGATTCTTCCTGGGGTGGGTGTTTCATGTCAAACACAGAAATCCATTATCTTCTCCTGCTGATGCCATTATTTCCAATGAAAAGTAATTATGAGGGTATTGAGTTTCCTCCCTATTTCTCAAAATCACACCAAAAACTTCCAGATCAGTGAGCTGCCATTTCCCAGCTCTTAGTAATTAACTTGAGTTAATCCAGTGGGTTTATATAAAAACCTCAAAATCTGAATTGATGCAATACACTTGAGGTGAGGGAGGATGCTTTTAGTAGTGCCCGGAGCAGTGAGCACACCTCCTGTAGGCTTTGGGAGAGTGGTGCCCAGGGAATTGGGTTACCAGGCTGCTGATAGCTGAACCCACCTTATGCTCTTCTGCCAGCAGACAAAAGTGCCCTCGCACCGTGCCTGCTCACAGCCCCTGTGCGAGGCTCTTGGAGCCAGATGTATTGTGCCACAGCAGATGTCAGCAGCATATGGAAGAAGGAAGGAGAAAATGATAATCTAAAAACCAGGAAGGGTGAGTGAACAGATTTGATGCTAAAGTGTCGAAACATGTCTGTTTTAGGGCTCTGTCCTGATATACCACTAATAAAAAAATTGTGCTAAAAAAGAGCCCGGAGTCTCAGCATTTAAACCTGGCATTCACTGGATTTGTTCATAGGATCTCACTTCGCCTCCCCTTCTGACGTAGCTCTGCACTGAATTCGATCCTTTCTGGGTGAGATTTGCCTCTCTGCATAACTGCACTGTTTCTGCAGTGCTCAGTCTGGCTCCCAAGTGCAGGGTGATCATGAAAGCAGTGTATTTTTCTTCTTAGTGAAATATCCTATCTCCCAAGGAATTAAATGTTGTTTATATTTCAAACGACGTGCAAGAGTTGAGACTGTCAGGCTTGATGTTACCTGAGTCTTGTGCAAGGCACATCCCTCATTCCACTGTAACTGCCATCTATTTATTTAAATTTCCAATCTGTGCTCTCTTCAGGGGATAATACAGTGCCTGGCAAAGAAGAAGCTTCTCAATTTTTAAATTATATTTCTTAAAATGAAAAACCGTATTAATAACTTCTCCGTGCTCATAAACGAACACTATATTAAAAAGGGAGGTAAATCCCAGGGTATTGTATTTAACTCTCAGATATTTATGTCTCCTTTGCTCAAAATATTTTAAAAAAACAGATATTCAGATATAAAGAGATGCCTTTGTTAGGTGATAGAATATTTAGCTACCCGCAGCAAGTAAGACAGATGTAGCATTTTAAAGGATCTTATTTGCAAGAAGTGATTTCTGAAGATGATAGTATTAGGTACAGATATGCTTGAATTAAGAAAACCATAATGTTCGAAATTCTGCTTTGAAACGCAAATGTCATAAGCACAGATTAAAATGTTTTGTTCCAATGCACCTGACAGAGCAGCATTCCACTTAAAAGGTTCAGCCTGTCTCCAGTTGTGTCATGTTCTGGGCACCATATGACTTAACTGTTTATAACGCACCCAGGAAAAACAGATGTCAGAGCATGCAAATTTGAACCTAAATATCTACCGACACATTTCACTGTGCAGTAATAACACATCTGATTTAACACTGAGGAATTAAAATCTCAAAGACACACACAAATGCTGAAATGAACCAAAAGAAGCGAAAGTCACTTTTTTCTAGTGTAATATCAGAAGACAAAATATTCTGCTGGTGTTGTCAAAACAAGAACTCAGGGTCTATTTTCAAAGGCTGTTTAAGGAGGTAAATAACATTTACACTTCATTGTAAACGACCTTGGATTCCCAGAATTCACATCTGTGAAATTATTGAGGTATTTCCTCAAGGAAACACGGATTAGAAGGAGCTCATGCTCTTCATGTTA
The DNA here is from genome assembly GCA_013398275.1 of Promerops cafer. Lineage (NCBI taxonomy): Eukaryota > Metazoa > Chordata > Aves > Passeriformes > Nectariniidae > Promerops > Promerops cafer. Next base: position 2,099,139 of record VZSE01013026.1, read on the forward strand.
TTCATCTTGTCGGAATGCTGGAGCTCATTTAATTCTGATAATCGAGGCTCAGTCTAATGACATGAATGATGCAGGAAAAAAATGTCCATACTGCCAGCAAGGAGAGAGTTAAGAAGGACTTCATTTGCAGGAATACTGAAGATCTTAATAAATTAAAAAAAAGGAAAAAGGCAAAAAGGAAAGGGAGATACACATAAACCAACATTGTTTGCCACACACTGAATTGGAAAGTGGTGAAAACTTGCACTGGTCCATAGTTTGATGGGTTTCTTTAATTTCTGCAAAAACCAAGTGTTCAAACCAAGTTCTTTGCAGATATGAAGGGCAGTCCACAAGGAATGGAGAGTATGTCCTAAATACTCATGTATATGAGGCCTCACATGCAGTGGATTCCCCGCCCCAGTCACCAGGCACAGAAGAACTGGTTCCTTTGTTCTGCGAAGCTCCACACCAGTAGAGACTACCTGGCTGAAGATTTGCAATGAATTTCTGTTTCCAACTGGCACAAAAGCTCCTCTGTACTCTCTCACCCACAGTCACTGCTGTACCAGGTGACTTCAGCACACCAGAGGAATAGGAATATGCTGTCAACATGGGGGCAAAAGTTTCCAGCCAAGTCTGTTACACAAAACCAACGATTTCTTAGTCTTATGCAGCAGTTTGCAGAAGGTGAAAAAAAGATATTGTCACCTCAGTTATATACTCAGCAAATACCTAGACCACATTAGGGAAGTGGCTGATAAGCCTACTTCATCTCTGCTCACCGTAACATTTCCTTGCTGTCAGGAATTTCCAAGGTTATTTTGACAACAAAAGTTGCTTGGATTCAGACCAAGCTATCTACATCTGTGGTTGCAAAGCAGTATCCTGGGTTGAGATATGCTTAGCTGTTTAGGCTTGGATTTTATCTAGTGTTGCTCTGTGAACTTCTGGAGGCACTGCCAGAGCTGAAACCTGCGCGTTGGGCACCTGCAGCTCTGTCTCATGAGCTGGCAACAGAGCTCAGGAGTCTTTTGAAGTGAGCACCACAGCAAGGTCATGACTTTCCTTAAGGAAACAACTGCAGAGCATTTGCTAAAGAAACAATCTTTCAAGTTAAATCCTGAGAAGTGCAGATATATTGTGATCCTTCTTTACTTCAGGATGAATTGTCCAGGCTCTTGCAGCAGTGCAAATGTGGTGATAATACATAGACCTGAGATTTTTAACTCCAAGTTTTACATATCTCTGTGAGTGTGTATGTATATGTGTATGTCTGTGTGTGTATATATATTCTGCTACTTTCACTGAAGTCCACACTTAAGTTGTGAATGTATGATGATGGTTGGACCCAATCTTAGAGGTCTTTTCCAACCTTAATGATTTTATGATTCTATTACATTAACTGTTCTTTGCCAGAGTTGAAGAATTTTCTTTATTGTTGCTTTACTTCTTTTTTCAGGATGTCACAAAGAGCTCATGTGGTGATTCCATGTTGCCCAAGGGAGCCCATAAAGTTCAATGCCATTATTTTACAGATACTGGCTGTGATGCCATTGGGAAGGTAAAGTAGACCAGTGTAACTACTGAAGCCCACCTCTGTTTTCTTTTCTGCCTAGAACAGGGCACAACTCATGCCCACTGAGAAGAGAGGGGCCTTTTCTGCATTCTCCACCCTTAACTATCTGTACAGATACAGGGCTGTTGTCTTTAAGTCAACTGTTGTCTCACAAGTCAACTGTTAATTAGCAGAACTTTTAAAATTGCAATATATTATTTTGCTGGATTTTAATGATTTTCAACCAATAAAAAATAAACTTACCTTTTTTTTTTTTTTAAATGATGTACATTGCTGAAAGTTTATTTCCAGAGAAACAGTTATGCACATAAGGTTGGTCTATACTGTGCTAAAAAAATTTTATATTAAACTTGAGCATATATGTCAAGCTCTGGTTAAATTTCCCTTAGGAGAACCAAAGATATAAATGCTTGGAGTAGATTTTAATTAAGTATGGAAACTTCTTATAATGAAAAGAAAAATCCTTCTAAATATAGTAATCTTAAACATCTTGCAAAAACCCACATTCAGTTGCCCCAAGCAATGACTAGCCATATGGAAGAAATTGTCCAGACTTCTTGAGTTTTTTGGTTTAGTTCAGGAAACCTGTAGGCCTTACTACATAAAGAAAAACTTCCCTACAAAAGATTAACTTCTAAAATATTCAACTAAAACCAGATGGATCTAAAACTGGACTGGAAGCTAGGTATGAATTAAAATTTCTTATATTAGGGCCTTTTTTTCTGCTGGTCTATCAACCCATCTGGGTTATTTGCCAATCTATCGCTTAGATAGATTAATGAATTATTTTATGGAGAAGTGTATTTGGTGAGGATGAGAGTCAGCCAAGGTAGTAACTGACTGAAGTAGTAGTGACAACTAGCAGTAACCAATGCAGTACTCAGAGAGACAGCAGGGTGCATCTCTGCTCCATGCTCCAAGGATGAAACACTTTGCACTGTCCTTCTTCAGCTCCCCAAACATATTTCATAGTTAGAACAGAGACCAGTGTGATGACAGCTAGATAGTCTAAGCCTAATCTAGATAATTCTGAAATAGTGGCTAGAATCACAGATGCTTGTGACCTGGCACATGGTTAAGCAATGTGCTTGGCCATCATGGGGGAAAGAATGCCAAACACAACTGCTAAACACTTGATGAAAATAAATACAACTCTAAGAGGTGTGAAGAGTTGTTTGCTAGATATTTCTTTCAAATATCGTTACTATGAATAACTTTATTTCTTTGCTTCTTACTGTTTATGTTAGCTATCAAAATAAAATGAGTACTCAAAGTGCACCCTTGAAAAATATTAACTCAGTAAATGTACCTAGAAAAGAACAAACAAGGAAGCAAACACATACCAAAACATGACACTATCCTGCACAAGTAACTCTAACCCCAAAGAAGGAGTGAAAGAATGGATGGTGTGTGTCAGAGATAAGTTGTGTCAGCTCATGAGGGCAATTTGAATGCCAGGGACAGCCAAATGCATGTGATGGAGTAACCTACATGTCAAGGATTAAAGTAACTTTATGAATAAGGCCTTTCATATGAAGAAGGATGCTTGCAACAGGTTGTCTTACTGTGAGAGTATTTCCAAGATATATGATGGCAGCAATTTAACAGAAAAAACCCATCTGTAGCATTCTGAAGGCTGTGTTTTAGCTGTGAAAGCACAGCTAGATAGACAGACGTCATGCATTTCCAGCAGGTGGGTGAGTATCATTACCATTGGCATAGAAATGGCAAAGAAAGCCATTTCAGTGGGGGAAAGCTAACAGGGCAAGTAATGAAACACATCAGAGAGAAACTGGCTTCACTGCTCTGGCCTCTGCATGGCTCCTGCTTTTAAGGAATAATAAACTGAGAAGTAGCAAATGCTGCTTACCTTTCAATTTTTCAGCCAGCAAAGCAGCTTCGTGTTCGGAATAATGCATTATTGCCGGAGGTGATGGAGGGCGCAGTCTGTCTTCTTCCATTTTGCGTCTGTGGCGTTCTTCTCTGGCCAGCATTCTTTGTTTGCATTCCCATTCATAAAAGTCATCTCTTGCCTGAGCAAAATCAACATGAAGGCGACCTGAATCCTTTTTGTCTGTGCTAGATCCTAATCTCATGCGGTAACCTGAAATCAACAAGTAGAACTAACTGTTGCAGGATTTATTTGCTTAAAATTCTCTTCATTTTTTTTCCCCCCTTTTGAAGTGCAGCCAGGCAAAAATCTACATTAACAGATTCCCACATATCTATGCAATATCTATCAATCACCATGTTTTCACAAGAAGAGAAGCATCCATCCACTCATTTTTCTTCACCATTTTCTGCACCACCTAACACCATAGTAGATGAACTGAAAAGTCAACCCTAAGGTATGGAACTTACATTTCTGTTTAGAAATCTCTCAAAATACGTAATTTTTCCACACGATGCTCCCAACTTTTAAAAGCACAAAAGTCAGATAAACAAAAAACAATTACTTAAAATAGATCTGTTTTAGTCTGAATGGGGAGTCTTCTTCCCCTGATCCTGTTGAGATCATGTTCAGTCTAGTGTTTTTCTCCACCCTGTCAAAGGAATTGGAAGTATGGGGAAAAGCTGAGTTTTCTAACAGGTGAACATGGAAATTGTGCTACATAAATTCCTGTGCCACAAAGAGGATGGTTCCATAACTACAGTGATGTTAGATGTCAAATTTTGAGACTTTACATTTGCAACCACTATTTTCAAATTCAACAGTGAAAATAATCTAGCAGCAAATATAAATCACATACAAATTAACTGAGTTCATAATTCCTTAAAGTAATTTCTAAAGTAGGGACAGATTTATTAGGCATTTGCAAGACTCTTTTCAGAACAAATACTAAAACCTGCTGTGTGTTATCTTTAGGGAGATTCTGCATATTTGTAATTTGGTCAATGTATTATATTCTAAAGTTAGCATACTGCAAAGGCTTTAAGTTAAGGGCTACACAGCAGTACAAAGCCCTTCTCTGAACTATAACTCTTGACTACTGTCAGAGGTCAAAAAAATCATGCCAAAGCCATAAGAGGAGATTTTGTGGCCATATTTGGGCACCTTTTTTCCAAGTTTAATTTCTAATGCACAAATATATACACAGAGCAGTTCATCTAACTTTTAAAATGCCAACTCAGAGAAAGTGTGAGAAAATACTATGTAGAAAGCTTCAAACAGAGCCTTCAAATGTGGGTGAAATTAATCAGTCTACACAGAATAACTCTAATTTCTCCATGCAACAGCCCAGCAGAGATCTCTCAAATGACGGGATGCTGCAGAGATGAACTCTGTGCTGAGCTGGCACACAGGAAGCTCTTCAGAAACGCACACCACTGCAACCACTGCATAGTAATTCCAGGGAGAGGAAACTTCTATTCAAAACATCAGGAAAAATCGTGTTTGCTGCTTTTGATCTTCAATCCAAGAGAACCTACCTTCCAGTCTTGGGGTTTGCCTGTGGTTTTAAGAGCTTTAGCACCTCACCATCACAGTTAAAACTCAGTTCTGAGCTTCCTCCAGGAATAGCAAAGCTGAGAATTGTGTAGTAGATTAAGCACATCCTTGCAGAAATGTGTATCTAGGCATATTCTGTTTTACTGCTGGAAAAGCATCTTGCTGTATGAATACAAAGGATTGTACGTACTACATCACATTTGAAACAATAGCTTCAAAGACATTAAATATCCATGTATGTAGTGATCCTTCAAATAAAAAGTTATCTGGATTCCTTTGGATTTGACATTTTCCTTTCAAACATCTTGTGGAGTGCAGCTAAGGAGTCTGCAGGTGAGAAAAAGATATGACTCTCATTGTCCAGCAAGGAGCCCAAACCCAGATGAAAAATTTGAGCTAAAAGTTTCAGAAGTCCTTTAAAACAGAAGGCATAAAAAAGTGCCCTACCAAGGAATGGTTTTGGTAGTTCCTAGCAATGGAACCTGTCAAAACTGGTCTCCAAGATTCAGGAGCTTGAAGTAAAACTGGAGTGAAGTAAAACTGGATATTGTAAGAGTGGCAAAGGAGGGGACTGTTTATTATTTTAAATTTCTCTTGGCATTGCTTTCTCTAGCTTAGGGAAGTAAACATCACTCTTTCCCCCTAAAAGCTTTTTGTGGCCATATATGTAGCTCTAGTCCCAAGGCGTTGAAGGGAAGAGTTACAGATACACCCTATTCAGTGTGACAGAACAGAAGAAGAGCGTGGGTGACCTTTCAGAACTGGGCTCTGAACTAATGAGGGTGTAATTATATGGTTTTATCCACAGAGGTGTAGGCACAAAGGAGTCAGCCAAAAGGGGTCAGTGGTGCAGCTACCCTGATAACTGTGACAAATGTTAGCCCCCTGCTCCCCGCCAGTTTGGCGTGCCAGCTGCATTCCTCACACAGTGTTTGCTCTGTGCCAGAACAGCATTATCAGCAATGTAAAGGACACTGCCAAGGTGCCAGGTCTCGTGAACCTAAAATTAGATCTCCCAGCTGGGCTGCACTTTCCAGGAAGACTCAATCTCTCTTCCTCTCCCCCTGCCGTCTTTCACCTCCATTGGTGGGAACACAATAGTTATGGGCAGAGACAGAAATACAGCACTACAGGAGGCAAAACTCTTGTGGATGTCAAAGCCCCTCACATAAGCTGAGTAAAGAACTAATGAAAAGGACTATGCATCTATAGGTTTTGTGTGCACTGGCAAAGCTGAGTTGTATTAAAGTGGCCCTCATTTTTGAAGTTAATGGGAAAAAAACTTGAACAGTGTACATTGCATTAGCACTGGACAAATGGTTCCCTTTGGAAAACCAGTTTAAGTGCCTTCAAATTAACAGATTTTGGAAATTTACCATGAATCACACTAAAAATATGTGACTGCTTGTTTAACTCTAATGACTGAAGGTGGTCAGCCAGCCAGGTGATTTCCACCAGCACAGAAACTTAGAATAACCTGGCTAAGAAGTGACCTTGGATATCACCTAGTCCAGAGCAGGGTTCAAAGTCAGATCAGAATGCTCATGGTTTGGCATCTTTCCCTTAACAAAAACAACAAATGCCTTTAGGATGGTTTCTTGCACCCTCATATACTAGGCTTTGCAGATGCTACAAGACCAATGGCCTGGCCAGTGAAGAACAGACTCCTTGATAACCAGAAAGACTCTGCATGAACAACAGGAAGGTTCTATTTTGTACATGAGATCCTCAGGCACCCATCTTTGCTGGAAATTTTGAGCCCCAAGGCAGCTGGGAGGCTCATTTTTTTCAATACCATGTCTCCCTATTGATGTTTGAGGGTGTTTGAATGTATGAAACACCTGGCACTGCCTCCCCTTCATGCATGGGCAATGAATTTTTTTCCCCATCTCTTTTCTCAGGGCTGTAGCTAGCATTAACTTTGTGCCTGGCTTGTCATTTTTAATTTCAGGTATGCACACAGTGGAAGAGGAAAAGACTTTGGGAACTTGCCAAGATTCTCACTTTAAAGGAGCAGAAACAGGAAAAGTTAATTAAGGTGCTAAATAAAAATCAAACAGTATTTTCATATCACAGGTCTAGTGCAAACTCTATGGCTTGACTTACCTTTGAGTGTTGCTAAACTGGGAACCAGCCAACTGGGCTAACTGGGGATCTAGATCAGAGTGTTAATGGTGATCAGAGAGAACTCAAAATAAAACAAGTAAATGGTACTGAAAGGAAACCCACAGTGGGACATATCGGCACAGGAAAAATGCACACATGGGCTTTTGGGGTATAAACAGGTCTGTCTCCAGACACCTGTTTGACCCATATATTCAAGTCTGGGGCCATCAATATTTGCAGGAGTTACTGAATTATCAGCCAAAAGAGTAAAGTACATACAGTTTTGAGAAAGAGCTTTCTTATGGGCTGGTATGATGATTTTAGAAAGTCTTTTCCTTGGGAGATCAAAATACATCTTTAAAGGTTAAATGAAACCTAGCCTCTCTCAAGTTGACATTTTTATCATAGTCTTCCACCCATCTTCCAGTCTCCCTTTTCATACACATTTACTTGGGAGTACAAAGGAAAAAAAAACCCAGTGATTAAACTGCTTGATGGATTTTGTAATAACTTGCTCTATTCTGATGATAAGCATGGGATAAATGCAAAACTTGATGAGATTAGATGGGGTAGACAGATAAAACTGATTAGGTAGACAAAATTATAATTATACCAGAAATATCAAAGGCATGACTTTCCCCTAATATAACACACATACTATATTTGTACATCTCTTTTGTCTCTTACAGGGAAAACAAAATGCCTTAAAAATATGCTTTGTTCCCACCATTTCAGAATATATTATGTTTGAAAATGGAATAAAGACTGGTAAAACACCCCCCAATATTTCAGTACAAGGAAAACACGCCCCTGTGCAGTGCCAGACCTCCCCTGGTAGTGGTGTTTCATCTGCAGAGTTCATCAGCCTTGGTAAAAAGAAGTGGAACTTGGCTACAGAGTGCTCCTGCATTTCTTTCTCATCACTGGTTCTTTCCCTTGTCTGGTTGGAGACAATAGGTACAACACTTTGGAAGAATGAAAAGGTGTGGAGGAAAAAAACAGATGGGAAGGGAGGCTGCAGAGCAGATGTCAGAGGAGGTGCAGACAGCAGCATGACTGTGATGGAAGGAAACAGAAGAAGGAAGGTTGGATCAGGAACTTGAAAGTAAATTTGCAGAAAATTCAGAATGAGGAAGAATGAGGAAAGGAATCTTTCACCTCCATTTCTACTCATGTCCCCTCTTCTGAGTGAGCAGTCCAGTGCTTTATGAATGAGGACACATGCCAGCACACAGAATTTCCTACCTCTATGGTCCTTCAGGATTTAAGGCAAATGAAATTAAAATAAAACTTGACGTGGAGTGAAGCAAAGGGTGCAGCCAACTGCTGAGAAGCAGGAAACTGAGCTAGAGGAACACTGGTTCTGGCCCAGGGTGGCAGCCTGTACATTTTTGAGCTTTTCTTTGCTCTCTTTTTTGCCACTGTTTTGTTTACCATAATACAGTAATAACAGTTCCTACTGAATCTGGTGTGCCCCTCTTCTGTTCTGTTACTAGGGTCCCCTAAAAAGAAGCTGGAATCTGGTAAACGTGCTATTATTTGTGATGCTTCTAATCTGCTGCAATGATCTACAGCATTTGGGAAGTAACATGAATAAATAAATAAATGAAAAGCATGGAAATCAGGAAGAGAGGATGGGGGAGGAGGGGCTGGAAGAAACTCAGTGAAAATTAAAAAAAAAAAAGAGAAGGAAAATCAAGAGTGGAATGAACCTGAAAATATAGCAATATTTCAAAGAAATCTTTACATAGACCCCATAAAACTCATGATTTTCTGTAGTTCTTCAAACAGGTATTCAAAGCAAGCAGCCAAGTTAGAAAAAAAATCCTCAAACAACCTAAAAACCCTAAGGAAAACCTTTGCGAAACAAAGGAGCTAGGTTTTTCCTGATGACATATTTCAAAAGTTGAGAGGCTTTCTTTCTTTTTCTTTCTTTTCTTTCCTTCTTTCTTTCTTTCTTTCTTTCATCTTTCTTTCTGTCTTTCTGTCTGTCTTTCTGTCTGTCTTTCTGTCTGTCTTTCTGTCTTTCATGTCTTTCTGTCTGTCTTTCTGTCTTTTTCTGTCTCTCTCTCTCTCTCTCCTTCTTTCTATCTCTTTCTCTCCTTCTTTCTCTCTTTCTTTCTGTATAGTTGATGGTGATTGGAGAGACAGCTTGTTTCTGGATGTGTGAGCTTCCTATGGACACCTACAGGATGCTGAGATTCTATCCTTATTGCTAAACAGAAGATGGTCAGGGTGGGAGCTCAAACATGAATCCTGGGTTGTTGACTCTCTCCCAGGCTAAAAAGGATGGTCCCAGTGGGTACTTTGAGGTCACCTGACACAGGGTGGGTGTATGTAAGCCACTCCAAGTCAGCTTGTCTTGGCCAAGGAGCAGACCCTGGACCTTGATTATTCAAGAATACATTGCATGTGGGTTGAAAGTGTTACACTACAATTGTGAGGGAAAACTGCTTTTGAGTCTCTCCAGAACCCAGAAAGATGGATGAACCAGCCTCTGCAGACAAATACATACAGTGCATGTGAGACAACTCAGTAAGGTGAAAAAGAACTTGCTCAGCAAGTCAATCCTCAAATGAAGGAAATTAACCTTAAGAGGACACTGACAGTCACAGATGACAAAAAATGTGAAAGCAGACTTGTTTTTCATCTTTTTTCTTAATTTTTTTCCTCTGTGAATTAGACTTTGGGGGAGGAGGGGCTTGTTTCCGTGTCTTTTTGTTTTGTTTTGGGGTTTTTTTTGTCTGTTCCTTTGTTGGAAAATAAAGAGATTCTGAAATTTTACACCCTGTAATTTCTGTAGCACTCGTTGTCATGGGAGGCAACAGACGTAGCCTACAGATGGGGCTCAGAATCTAACCCATGCAGTAGCTGAATACATGCATGCATAAAGACAGACTTAATTCAGGCTGCACCACAAATCTATAAAAATATGCCAGTAAAATTGCCAGCCTATCAGAAAAATTGGCAATGGAAAACAGCAGAGTTCCTGGCCTGGTGCCCTCCTCTTTCCACAACCTGTGAGCAAAACTATATAAACCTGTGTAAATTGAAAATAAGATTATTCTGTAGTGAATTTCAGGATCTGCTGCATTGTTGTGGGATGGCAGGAAATTGCTCCCAGGTAAGTAACATACAACACCATGCATGAGTCTGGGCAGACAGAGAGAAATAACAGAATTGGCCCTTGCCACTCCATGTCACAGCCACTGAGTTCAAGAAAGTCTTGCTGAGATAAAAGCTAAGAAAATAAACAAGCATTAGCATCACAAAATACAAATGAGAAGCAAGGAAAATCCATTAAGGAATATAAAGTACCAGAAAGGTAAATGGCTTTATCAACCATGAACTCCTCTGCAAAACGAATGTGACAAAAATTCTTCTTGCTTTTCCGAATTGCTGTTATATCTCCACATTGCTCAAAGACTTCCTGAATAATTTCCTCCGTTGCGTTTTCTGGTAATCCTCCAACAAACACTGTTTTACACCCAGGAGGTCTCTCTCTTGTTGAAGGTGGTGGAAGATCTAAGTCAAAACAGAAATCACATTGGAATACAAAATTTGTATTTTGATCCATTGGCTGTATTCACCCCTTTAATCAGATCTGGGCAGCAACAGTTACTTGACATAGTATAGAGGCAGAAGAGAGGGACAAGCAAAATAATTGAATATTGCAGAGATTATCCAAAATTGATTACTTGAATCTAAACCCTTTCAAGCTTTAGGTGGTACTTCAAACATTAATTCCTGCCACTGCAGGTTGTTCTCCAGGACAGACAGTGTGGTCTAAAAGGGTCTATCTTTTCCCTGTACAGCCACACAAAAACCAGAAAAATATTCTGTTTCAAAGCAGAGGAGCTTCTGCAACTGCTTTGACCCTGAGCACAGATCTCAGGCTCTAGTGCAGTACATTCAAAGCCTGAACTGCACCATCTCTGGCTCATACCCATCACTCGCCACACTCACCAAGTGTGGGGGCTGTGAGCAAGCCCATGCTGCGTACACCCTGTGCACTTGGACTGGACATCTTTTCCTGGTATTAGCATAATTTCACTTCTGTCTCAGAGTACAGGAGCACAGCAAACAGAAGAACAAAGTGGGAAACACAACAAAGTGACAGCATGATGAAAACACTCTGCCGGTTATCTGTTTTGTCTTGTTGCCAGATAATGGAGCAGACGCCAGCACAGGGGAAGGATAACCTCATTGTTTACAAGTGCTCATGAGGTGGAGTATCTAGAAATGCTACTTTCATGTATATATAGAGACAATTTATATACACTTAAATGGGAAAAACTATTAAATTTTTGAAAGCCGTATTAAAAAAAAAGCTATCATAACACTTCACCTTGTTTATACACAGTGAAAGTAATACTCTAAGAAGGAATGTGACTAATATGACTAACTTTTTTGGCCCACAGTAAAGGAGGTTACAGCCTTAAAGTGCACATACATATACATACATACATACATACACAAATAACCAGTTTGATTAAACTGTGATCTGGGTATACTGCAAATCCAGAGCACCTGAACATTTGCTTAACATTCTCATTTCACAGTGATAGTGAAAGTCACTGGTATGATGGCTCTGAAATTCATGGGGCCAACACACAAAATCAGGGTTTATGCCTGAGCTGGTATCTCAGTGGGAAGAGTTTTCCATTTGCACAGTCACAGAAGGAACAGGAGGGAACCTGGTCCCTGCTTTCAAAAAGAAGGAACTCATTTGCCATGTTGAACCTCCTGAAAAATGGCAGGAGAGAAGCCATAGGCCCCTTTCCCTCCATCTCCCTCAAAAAGGAGCTGTAGCGAGGCATTTTGGGGTGCGAGGTAGTGTGTTCAGATTGGTGCCATCTAACTACAGGCACCTGAGGGGCAGCACAGAGATGAACAGTACCAACCATATAAGCTTTAGGTTTTATGACATCCTGATCTACAGGAAAGATAGGTATCAGCTATGAGCAGTGTAGATCTTTAGGCTGTGTTACTTTTCTTTAAATATTTTTCCTTTTTGTACAAGCTGCATAGTTTTTTTATGTGACCTTACAGAGATGAATAAGGATGCTCGTATATCATACCATGCTTTACACACAGAATAGACCTTAGAAGGAAAGACCACACATGCCTGTAATTAAGAAGCATAACTTTTATTAGATAAAAAAAAATGTAATGCAATGTATTTAGGAAAGTAGCATTCTTTCTTCAGATGCACTTACTTGGGTTTGGAGGGAAGAGCGTGCAGCTTTTGCAGTGAATTATTTCTTTGACTACAGGCACATCTGTTGGTGGTGGCGGCGGCACTAACCCCATGCCTGGTATCATTGGGTTAATCGGAGTGATTCCAGTCATCATACTAAGGCTTGGATCAAAGCCTGGTACACAGATTGAATCTGTAAGTATAGAACATAAAATCCTGGCTTATAAATCTTGAAACTACCTGTTAAAATTTTCTTGTACAGAAGTTTCACTTTAAGTTTTTTTTCCTTGTTTGTTTCCACGAGCATCACTGTGAGAATTAGGAAGAGGGGAAAAGGAAAAATGGAAAAAAAGAAAAGGCAGAGAAATAGGGAGAAGAGAGGGAGAAGGAGAGAGAAAGGGAAAGGAAGAGGGGGAGGGGGATGAGGAGGAGGGAGCTGCATTCTCAGCGAAAAAAAAAAACCCTATGCATAAAGAAGGGAATGTTACATAATCTAAAATATTAACATGACTGAGTAAAATGTAGCACATTAACGTGTAAAACCATGCACCATGAATATTTGTTATTATCTGGAATGCAATTTTCTGTTCATAATGCTACTGAGGTGCTTACAATGCTTTCTGCCCAAAGCGTACAAAGAATATAATTTAACATTGATATGTCCTCTCCATCTAATTGTCAGACAGATTTATCACAACATAGCCTTCTCACATAAGTGACCTTGATTTACAAACAATACAGAGAAAGATGCATTTCTGGCTGCTTTATAGAAGTCTAGTTAGCCAAGACTTCTAACCATTTTACTCTGGAATATAAATTTTCAGCTGCACAGAATGGGGTCTTTTTGAACCTTGGAATTAATTCCTTCTTCTCCTGTTATTTAATCGGATTAGTAGATTCTCCTCAACACATGTACTATTAACATATACCACTACAACCTCATAAAGTAAAATGAATATTTGGCAAGCATTGCTCTTTCTCCTTCCTGATCTCTTTGCCAAGACTTCCATACGTATTACTTAAAGCTGAAAGATTTACTGGGGAGCACCAGTGCTTTAACACCAAGAATTGTAATAAGCAGATGTTTCAGAGGAACCGAGAGCCAACTTCTGAAATTCGCTTTCGTTAAAAACAAGGCTTTGGGTTTCTTGAGGCATAATGAATAAAATATTTTGAGAGACCGATCTCTTTGTTGGCATAACACTGCTGCTATTTGGCATCATCAATTATTTAAAAGAAGAGAGTTACTCTGGTGTTCTACAGATTTTCTGCTGAGTTTTCTGGCTAGCAACTGGAATGTATTTAATGATACGTGTAAACATGGGGTTTGGTAGCTCAGGAGCTTGTTTATTTTGAAGAAACAAAGAAGGAAGAGGAAAACAACTTCTCAAGCATTTTATACATACATATATATACATATACATATATGAGCTTTGAGCTAATTTCTTTTTGGCAGCATGATTAATGAAATGTGACCAGAGAGACACCAGTTTCTTCATCCTAAATCTGCTGCTGAGAAGCTATGTGGCCCTGGGTCAGCTCTCTGCCCTTTCTGTATCTTCATTTCTGCATCAACAAAACAGGCACAGCAACACTCACTTACTGGCGAGTATTAGCTCACATTTTTATAGCACTTTGCAGGTGTAAACCACTCTGTGGGGGCTGAAATTCAGCATTTTTGTTCCTGTGAAACATCCATAATCGTCTTCTCCAGGAAGGACAACTGAGGACTGAGAACTACTGTGGAAGAGCTCATATCTGTCTCAACCGCACGCTCCCTGTTCTTCACGCACTGGCTGTGAGCCTTTACCACCTTCAGGCAGTCCTGTACAACAAGCGTAGCAAGTGCACAGTAAGCAAGGATTTGCTTTAGGCTTAGTGAAGACTAGTATTAATGAAAAGTCATGATATTACATTACTTTTTTTAATAAGTGGGTTTATGAAAAAGGATTTGCTCTGGGTGTGATGCTTTTTTTTTCAGTACCGATGTATATGCATTGCTTTTCAGATTTAGCTTTGAAACGTGGAGCCTGTCATTTATTCTGCAAGATGCAGTGGTGGCCATATATTAAATATTCATGGTGAATGCCGGTAGATAAAGTTAGAGGTGAAAGGGCAACACGTAATTCAAAGAAGTCCTTAGGCTATGCTAATAATCTTAATCTCATTTTTACAAGTCAGGCTTCTGACAGTCACAGAAGACCATCCTGTGCAGCACTCTCTGGCTGTGGGTGGAACTCCATCTTTGCTACTCACTGCTAAAACTTCCCATAGAGCTCAGTGGCATGCAAAGCAGGTCACCACGCTAGCACCCAACACACTGTGCCATACCAGTCCTCTCCTGGGATCAGGAGGTGCCAAATGAGGCATTTTGTCCATCCCTCTGGACAAGTGTAGGGGCCGCTACAGTCCCAGACAGATATGAAATTTCATATTGAATCCAGCACCACAGTAGAGCTGCAGCCCCCTGAAGCACGGGTACAAGGTGATGGACAGAAGGCCAAGTTCCCCCTGTCCCATAAGTGCCTTTCAGGCCCCATGTCACAGCCAAGGACAAAGATCATCATCTGGCAAGTGCTACCATGAGGTGTATTTAGCATTTGCTGTTCTGTCCTTAAGACAACCACCAGCTACATTTCAGCTTTTCTCCAGGCCTAGTGACATGAAATAACAGCAAACTCTGCCCAAACCACAGGCACATGCTCTCACCCAGAGCAAAGATGGCAGGCTTCAATATGGTACAGTTTCTGTGCTTTCCTTTGGCAGTGGTGCAGACACAGAGGAAAACAAATCTAAGGGAGATGGCCACAGACTCGTGTCCACAAGCACTGTGAATCTGGGCATGGGGAGGAGAGCTTTTAGGCTGCATGCTAATCAGAACAGGTTTGTGAATTAAGCAGAAGAAAATTATTTGCCACTAATTCCTGGCACATCCAAGTAAATGTGACTTTGTAAGTAACTTTGCCTGTGTTAAATAAGTACATGGCTTTGTCATCAGTTTCTTTTACAACTAGAATCAATCTACAAGAGCATGAGCAAAGTGCTGGGGCCCAGTCCAATACTCATGGAATGTCCTCCTAGGAGTGCCGGGACTCCGTGCCTTCAGAAGGTGACTGTGCTGAGGTATACTGAAGAGGACTCAGTCAATAATTCTTGAAATCTAATTCCAGGCACTTGCAGGCACTAATCCAAGCCCTGCTAAGGTCAATAGCAAGACTACTGAAGGCACAAACAGATTTTAACCCTGACCAGGTTTAAATTCTCTGTCCTCTTGAATCAGTTGCTTAATTTTCCCAGTGAGTTAAATTGAGAATGAAATGCTTTCATACATAGCATGAGCACTGAGAGGATGCACAGGTATCAACTGTCAAACATCCTGGAAATGAAAATCATTCTCTGAAAACTAGAAACTATTATTATGCATTGCAGTGATGGAAAATACAGATGAATTTCTAAAGAGTGAAGCACTTGTTTGGACCCCTGAAGAGACTGGTGGTGCTTGCATCTCCAGAGAAGCTGGTGCATGCCACCTGGATATTGCTGATAAACCATGACAAGAGGCTATAGATGGGGTGTCCAAAGGATATACTGGTCTGGACTGTGAGGTGCAGAGAAAAAAGAATGATAAAGTCACCGGAAAAGAAAGTCAATAAATTTGCCCCATCTGTGATAGGATCTAAAAGAATCCCAAGTTTAACTATATTAATGCTATTGAGTGGTGCCATAATAGAAGTTGGATATATAGCTCTTGTCTAGAAACAAGGGATGATCATCCATCAGCACCACTACTGCAGTCTGCTCCACGTCCTGGCAGAATGCCTATCTGGAGCAGGGCCAGGACACCAAACTTAGCACTGGAGGCAACTCCTGTTGAACTAACTGGTAAGGTTGTTGGTCTTCAGCATGAAAGAAAATGATAGAAGTTATGCAAGAGTTCCAAAAAATATGAATCAATCCTGCCCACATATAATTTTCTTAACAGATCCCCTTAAAGACATGATTATTAAGATATTGTAGACATTAATATGTTACACTAAACAAAAAGATATATTACATATATAAGCAAGACATCTGGAGAGTTAAAAAAGCAATATTTTATGCTTTCAGTGATCATAGCGTTCTTTTTAAAGGAATCTATATATATTTATGCAATAAAAGGGTAAGGGTTTATAAATTATTTTTAAAAAATCTGGAAGAAGAGAAAAAAATTTCATTTAAAAATATTAATAAAGAATTACTAAACAAAATCATTAAAATGGAAAGTAATCAGAGATGATAAAGAACAAAGAATGGAAAAGAACATGTTGATCAAGTTAGAATCCTTGTGGATACTGTACAAAAGGCTTGAACATTCACACATTTGTATAGGAAAATGAAAGTATTTAACATCAATATTTTGAAGTCCATGTTCTGGCTAAACTCAGCAAAACAAGTTAATTCCTGTTTTATCTGATAATAAATTGGCATGGTGAACAACGAAAACCTCTGGAAAGCAAATATTTGGAATTGGCAGTCAGAGAGGCAATAAGAAAATCCTTGAACACGTGGAGTATTTTTTAAAGCTTCTTTTTCTTTCAAGTGGAATAAAAGAACAAAACATTTCACAAGAAATCTTAGAGTCAGAAAAAAACAGAAGAACAATAAAATCCCTTTGATGGAAACTACACTCTAACACAGTAAGTAGTGCAAAACAATTGCTTTTATTAGGGTCCATTTTGGAAGGTCATTTGTCTTCCATACAAATGGCCACACAATCTTGTAGAACCATCCTGCTTTCCTTCTTTGGCAGTGGTTGCTGTCTTATTTTTTTTGCCACAATATTGCTCTGCCCAGGTAAAAGGATGTTTACTCCTGCCAGCTGTGCTTTTGGGTATTCCACTCCATCACCAATACTAAGTTACCACCACATTTCCACCAGCCCTTGCCACAAGGTATTCATCTGCTCAAAATCACTTTTTAAGGGTATAATCCCCTCTGTGATTCATAGTATTAGCTCTTGGGTGTGTCTTTTTTTTTTTTTTTTTTTTTTTTCCCCTGCAACTGCCAATTGTTTCTGTGGAGTTTTATGACAGCTGCCAAGTTGTATTTCTGTTGGATGCATAAAAACATCCACAAAACAGGGGTTTGTTTGTGAGCACAGCCATGGAAGGTTTCCACCATGGACATCATCAGCCACGTGGCTCAGACCTGCTGATCAAACACACAGAGAAATGGTGAGCAGTGAAAACAATGATCTGAGCACAAAACAACTAACAAAAATAATAGACAGTGAAAAGGTTCCCATGGCCTGGGAGTGATAATTTTACACCTACAAAAATAGTCTGGTTTTTGCTAGGGAATGCCAACATGAACTGAAAGGACCTGGACAGCCCCGGCAGCAGCTGGCAGTAAATGTATTAGGATGCTTCTTAAACTTTGTTTTCTGTGGAGGAAAAAAAGAGATCTGGAGACCAGATATTTGATCGTGTACTTCAGAAACACCATTGCTGAGTATTTAGAGACTGAATATTGAGTTGATTTCTAAAATTTGAAATTAAAATTTTTCTGAAAAAGAGTAAATCTAATAGAGAACCTGCCTCCCTTATAAGAAATATATATATATACACAAACATATATATATGTGTATATACATATATATATTGTCACTAGAAAATAAATTGTTGCTATTTTTTTATTTGAAACAAAGAAAGTACTTTATTAGAGTAAGGAAGAGTTACTCCAAAATCTTGTATTTTTATCCAAAATTCTCCCTCAAAACTCTGCAGTCTGCCAGTGCCTTTATTATCATCACAATCTAATCTTTTCCTTATGAGCAATTAAGGATGCATATTCAGCTGCAAGCCAGAGATCAAGGCTGGACCACTGTTTTCCCTGGTCATTCAATTCCTATAATCTTCTGGGTTTCACGAAGCTTTTGGTGGAAGTGACTCATTTGGTCAATATTTAGGGCTTCTCTCATCAGCACCTTTGAATATGTTTCCTTGATCAGTTTAGACATCATTAAACTTGTCTGTTCTAGACTTGTCTGTCTCTAAAATAGATGCTGGATTGTCTGGCAAACTTCTAGGCACATAGCAATAAACAAAGGCGGGATAAAAAACATCTGACAGCTCCTCCATTTGACCAGCTTAGCCACTATCATCCTGTCTCAGAGCAAGGACCATCTGACTGTGGCCAGAAGCAGAAGCCTGGGGCACCAGAATAAGAAATAAGCAGGTAAAGAGCAAATATTCTTAGCTCACATACATTGAGTGCTTACATATTTTCAGTGACAGAGATCATAACTGAACAATGTTTTCTAACAGGCATCTATTCCACATAACTTGATTTATACCTTTTTACCAAATCCTGCTATGTACCTGCTTATATTTTGAATTCATTAGAACCTGTTTGTATCTGTGGTTTTCACACTGTGCAGTCAGCAGCAACTGAGTTGGGAACTGTGCTTCCTTTTCTTTGCTAAAACAAGGTATTTAGCAGTTCCAGGCGCACCTTCTAGTTCTTCCATGCTGAGAAATCATGAATCCCTCATTCACCTTACCCACAAGACTCCAGATTTCATTTCTGCTTTTATATTTTGCCATGTGTTTGGCAAAGCAACCTTTGTCTCTGTGGGACTGCTACAAAGGAATATGGATGTGGAACCTCTGATTTTGGCCCCTTTTAAAATCATAAGAAGGTAGGTGCAAGGGCAGAGATGTCTTTGTAGGCACTCCTCTAGTCCTGAGTTGTTGAGGAACTGAGTGCTGAAGACAGGGGCAGATGCCCTTACAGAGATGCTGCAGGAACACAGCCAGTGAAGGACCACGTGAGCACAGGGCTCCTGCAGGAGCAGGAGTAAGAGGTGCAGGATCAGTGTTTGTGTGCGTGTTCGTGTGTGTGTGTGCACGTGTGAAGGTGTATATTTGGAGGAGTGGAAAGGAGTGAGTTGAGAAGGGCCAGGAAATCAGCTTCTTGACCTCTGGCTTTCTCAGTTGGCCCTGTTAACACCATTCAGCAAGAACCACATTCTGTGAAACAGAGCCTGGTCTGTAGCAAATACAAGTCTCTAAGGGAGTTTTGACAAAACAGAGGGTGAGGGGGAATCCAGATGAATGTTTCTCATTAATAATCAAAGAAGTTACAATTTATGTGAACTCTACAGTGTCTGCCAGACCCACTTCATAAACAAAGCCCTTGTAGCATCATCAAAACACTTGCCACTTGAAAATTACATCTATGAGACATATATCACTGACAAAGCTTTAGGGCTGTATTATTGTACTTGCTTTTTTGAAGAAAGCACGGTGTCTGCACAGAGAAATAATTTACAGCAGACAATCCCAAAACTTTACATGCTGTTCTTCAGAGCTAGTTATACTGTAGCTGAAAACACTAAAAGCAAATCTGTCCTCCTCTTGATCCCTGCCCACAAAATCACTTGATAAACACTATATTTAGAGCAATATACATGACAAAGACTAAATTAAAGAAAACCACCTTCTCTTTTTACAAGCAAATCATGGGGTGAATCCCGGTTCATCCTTTATTGCTGCAGTGCTTGGCACAACAGGACCTCAATCTTGTTTAGAGCTTCTAATGCAATGCAAATAATAGGAGAGAATAACAAATAATAATAATACAACAAAGCATTACCACAATGGATGCCACTCTCCTCCAAAGATGCAATTTCAACACTGTTGTGTAAAGAAATCTACAATATTAATGTTATTTCTAATACTGTTTCTGCTTACAGATAGCCACCAGTACCATTTTACCTCAGAGGGGTTTCAGGCAACCTGCCCATGGTGAATCTATTTAATTTCCTCTTAGAACATGACTGCAAAAAAATACCTGACAGACAAGCCCAAGAGTGATCTGGAAAACTCAGGACTTAATGTTGAGGGAATCTGATGATGGCTTATCAGCTTTTAATGCCTGACAGCTGCATGTGTAAGAAGCTAAGCCAGAAAAAAAGTGACTAATCTTAGTCTACGTCCACAACCAGCTGCTCTTACATGTGGAAAACCCTGTTGCCATTGCAGCAGAAACTTGCGGGGATGAAAGTGAAGTGGTAGAAAACAGAAAAGTAGCAAAGAAGGAAAAAAGTGAAGAGAAAAATCAAAATTAATTCAGGGAAAGAGATGAAGGAGAAGGGAAAAGACAATAATATTGTCTGGACTGTCTGTGTCCATACCTTAGCCACAGGGTCTTTTGACCTGTGCCAGGATTTTGAAGGATTCATGAATTTATAGCAGCTCACAACATCCAGAGTACTGACCTTCCCAAAGTCTCTGCTGCTTAAGAATCTTTCCACAGAGTAGGAACAACGGGCTTCTTCCACCTTTTCACCAATAAATCACTTCCTTGCATGGGGTCAGTCACAAGTTTATTGTGAAGAAAATAACAAAAATGCAAATCATGCACAGTGCCACCTGGTCCCCAGTTAATGGCTCCTGAGCTGGTTTGCAAAAATATGGGGCTGGCCAATATGCAAGATGCAATGTAATACATTGCCTATACGCTGTAAAATGTGCACAGCTGTTATTTCCTGACTTTCAAAAGTCTTTGTGCACTCACTTTGCTGCTTGGGACAATCCTCCCCTGTTCTGAGATTTTACCTTCCATTTCTTCAATTCTGAGCTCATTGCAGTGGGCTATTTAGTAAGGTTAGCCTCAGCCAAACTAAGTAGCCTCTCTTAGCTCCACTGGAAGCTGTTCAGTCTGTTTGCCAAATGAACCTCTTCCTAAAATAAAACTTTGCCATGTTCCTTGAAAACAAGATCACCTTTCACTTCAAAGCTCTAGAAGATGAGAAAAGAAATAAATAAAACATGATTACACAGCCTAGGAACTGTTAATGGATTTTTTCTTGCTTGGTATCTAGGAAAGTGCTGTATTCCAGAAATTTGAGAGGCATTCGTATAGGCACAAAAAGAAAAAAAAAAAAGTTTATTGGAAGATATGAGCTCCTAAGATGTAAATGAATACTGAAAGGAAATTGGAGAAATAGGAAAAATTTCAATTCCCAGGCTATGCTAATACTGAAATATAACCCTTATCATAAATGAAACATAAAAAGCTTTCAGCGTGTAAAAGATGGTAAAATACCATCTTCTGGTTATTAATGTGACCGCAGAGAAAATGGGTAAAAAAAAAAAAGAAATTCAGACCTTCCATTGGACATTTTCTAAATGAAAACAAAAGGGATTAATTTTCCTCATGAATCACGAAAGAAATTCTGGCTATTAAACTGGAGTTACTGTGTGGATTCTTGAATCTGTGGAATGCATACAAACACTCTCCTTGCCTTTCCAGGGTCACAGGAGTAACAACAACTTGCCAAAACTGGAAAGAAGCTGTACAACCCAGAAAGGTGTATCAGCTGCACAGTTGAGTTCTCACAGAAACACAACAAAAACTGTGCTCTGACAGACTGAAGGGTCCTTCTAGCCCTCTAGCCCAGGCACCTGCCTCTAACAGCAAATCCCTAATTTTGTTTAGCACCAGAACAGAACGATTCTGAAGTGACACTTCTGTATAATATTCTCCCAATCTCCAACACTCACTCTGCTGCTCAGGGGCTTCCTAAAGCAGAGGAAGTTTTGTGCCTCCTCTGGGTTTATTTTTGGATGAAAATACCAATGAGCTTTATTGCATGGGATGTATTTCTTTTGGTGCCATTACAAGAGATGACAGAAAGTTGTCCTGTGAAATCAGCTGGAAAATCTTGAGTGACGATATTTCAAACTTTTAACCAAGTTATTCTACATGCATGCTTCTCTTTTAAAAAAGTCTGAGCCAACAGCCAAGAGAGACTTAAGCTATAATTTTAAATTATTAGTCCTGGTACTTTTTTCCTAGTCTCTTTTACATTAAATCATTTAAATAACAGTGTCAAAACTCTTAAATCTACAGTATCTTTAACCCCCTGCATACTAGAAGAAGGTTAAGTATACTAGATACAGTAAATATTTGCTATCTGTATATGAATGTAATAAGAAATCTTGATATTTTGTATTATCCTCCCCTAGAACTGTTTGACCTCCATACAGTTTACAGCAGTAACTTGTAGGACAATACTTGAATGCTCTGTGCATGAGCAGAATACATGTTGGATTTGAATTTGATTAACTAACTGTTGAGTAAGTAATAGAGTGGTACTTGGTGAATTAATAAACTGTTTATTGGTTAAGAATTAACCACAAATTCTACCTTGAGAATACTATGCTACATAAAACATGATCTGAAAAGAATCCAGAGTTGAGAGCAGCAGGTAGTGCTCCTGAGTGTCTGTAGAAAGACTATCTAATTAAACTCCAATGCACTATGACAAAGCTATTTTGGCCATATTTTTGCTATAAAAGCCATCCAGCACCTCAGCGACCTGAAAACACTGCTACGTGCTTAGGTCTCACTGCAAACACAGTTTTGGTGAATAAAGCTCTTCAGGAGCATAAGAAACCATCTAGCTTTACATAGGCAGGTACCCTACTTTACGTTCTTTTACCTCACATAAGCAGGTACCACAGCTAAGGGCTGGCTCAGGCCACGGGCAGCACGGTTCCATCCCCATCAGAAGGATCTGTGAATTCACAGGGGTCACAGCCAGGTACGGGCTCAGCACTGGGGAGCCTCGTGGGGAGGAAGAGAGGGATCTGTGGTGACAAGGGAGCTTGCACATAGAGGTGGCAGAGGATGTACAATCAGACACAACCAGCAACTTAAAGAACAAGTACTTTGCACTGAGGAGGATGGGATGAAAGTTGTATAAACCAAGAGAATAGAAAGTACTGTCCAAAGTACTAATCCTTCCGCATTCAAAGGAGGAAGAAGGGCAAAAAAAGACTGTGGAATTTAGTCACAATTCTCAGTCAACCTTCTTTTCTCCAGCTTTGGATGATCCACAACACCCTCATCTTTGAATGCTTTGAAACACCCTCAGATTTTAGCTAAAGACCTGCCAGAAGGGAAGGTAATAACGTCTGCTAGACAAAAACAGAGTATGTTGCTTATCAAACAGGAGAGTGTTTTTTATCTTTTTCATTGTTAAACCTGGGATTTCACCCATGTTCTCAAACACAAATAAATAAGTGAAAAATATTAAATAAATAAATGCTATAAACTTCCACAGGTTAACATTGCTTGACCTGCAGCTTGTAAGTTCATTATTGTAGCATTGGGCTTGAGCCAAAAATATTTAGAATTATAGTTTTTGAAACATTTCCTAGTTAGTGAAGGCTTCCTTTGGCGATCTCCCCACTTCTCAAATTTCACAGGATTTGAAAATTTTCTGATGCATTCATTGCATTTCAAGAAAATGTTTCAAATTCCCCTTCCATCTATGAATTCAATGATTCAATGATTGTAGATATTGATGATATAAGCACAAGGGCCCTCTCAGCTCTCTGAATTGCCTTTTTTAGGCAGCCAGACTCAATGGCCAAAGGGCCAGCAATGGTGGTAACTGGAGTACTCTCCATGGCTGGTGGAGAAATCCCAAATGGGACACCCCTAACTTCATAATAAAGCAATTCCTCTTCATGCTATTTGAGTACAGTAATTATCCCATTGACCAGTTTAGAAGAGGCTTGACATTAAAACAGTGCCAGGAGAATGTGCATCACGCTAAGGTAAATAAGGGTAGTCCATATGTCAGAAAGCTGTTACCTCAGCCTTTTAGCAGACTTAGAAATTTCTGCGTGTTTTGACATCTCTGGGTCACAACCATAAAATTTTCCAGCACAAGTACAATAATTACAACATTATGAATACATTTTTCAGCTCATCTCCATTCCTTCTGTATATCCCACAGAGGAGAAAACCCTTCTTTCCACCATCTGGGCATTTCTCTAGTACAAGGAAGGTCAGCAGCAGCTAGAGATGCCAGAGTAGCCAGCTGGTCTGTAGCCTCCCTCCCCGGGGCCTCAGTACCGGAGTCATTATCAATGGAACGGTGCAGACTAATAAACCTTGATTTTGGCAAATAGCCCAGGGGCAGCCAGCTGGAATGGGTTAAATCATCCTGAGGTTCTTTTAAGATACTCTGGGACCTGTGCAGGGTAGTGCACAGAACTGGGTTAATGCTTCTGGCCCCCAATGACTCCTTCCATCTCTCCTGTCCCTCACAGCAAAGGGAACTGGATGCCTCAACTAATAATAAACTGGAGCTGAGCATGTGGAGAACACCAGGCCAAATATAAAACAGCTGGGGCTCTCTGGCCAGCCATTAGCTTAGCTCAATCACAGCATTGCCTGGAGTCTTCTAGAAAATAGGTAAAAATGAGTAAATAAGAAACTTCCAAATCAACCAGAAAAAAAAAAAAAAAAAGAAATATTTGTATAAAGCTCTTATGTCTTGTCAAGGAATTCATTATGACATAGCTTTTATTTCCTAACAGACACAAACCTCTCAGCATGTTCTTCACCAAAAAAGGGACTAAAAATATGAGAAATGCTTACAGGAGGAAGAAGGAATCTCTCCAAGAACACTTGCATCTCTGTACCTCCAAAATAGCTTAACATACAGGCACCGCTCTTGTCTTTCATTGCAGGTAAAAAAAGAAGGGCTATGTTTCGCTTTAGAAAGTAGCAGTCTTGACAATGTTCTTACAATGTCATATTTCATTACTTAGTTTAACAGGGAAAAATCTTTTCTGAAAAGAAATCAGGAACTTTTAAAAATGAACAACATACGAGAGGAAGCAGACTGAGACAGTGTGCACAGAATTAGCTCAACTTTTATTCAATTAAGGAAGAATCCAGGTTTTGTATCTCCTGTGCATAACACATTTTAATTTAGATTATATTAGTGGTTGTGTGCAAAATTTGTGACTTTAAATTCTTGCTGCTAGAAAATTTCATCTGTAATTTCTGGCAGCCTGCACCAAAGGTTCAGCTGCTAATATTGCAGAGCAGTGAACTAAGTGCATAGCAATTTCACACTCACACACAATCAACCCCACCACTCAGAAATGAAATTGCCCTTCTTGGTATTTACAATTTACCATCAGCCACTCTACATGTGACTCTCTCTAACAATAGTGTCAAGCAAGTTTTGCAAACACCAAGAGCAGAAAATACATTCATTACTTCAAGAAGTACCTATTTTTTTACAAATTAAAATAAAGCCAAATGATGTCAGACAGACTTTTGTTCAAATTATAATTATTCTATATCCTATTTTTAGTGAAAATGCATTTCTTTGTAGCAATTGTGAGCTGGAATATGTTATCCACATTTTGCCTCACCCTATACATTTCCACAGCTAGAGGTCTGTCAATAGCTTTATTAAAAACCTGTTTGTTTTTTTTTTCCCCAGAGTTTTGTAAGTCAACTGTAAAAGTAAGTTCCAAGATGAAAATTGGCAGAGTGTTGATTGTCAGTTCAAGGATATATGATAGTATTGTTCTTAATATATCTTTACCATACGTTTTCAAATATGAAAAAGAAACCCCAACCCAAACCTCCTTCACCAGCTTTGTTAAGCCTTGTTTTACAAGGTGTAAAACTACAATCTCTGGCAGTGAAGTAATATAAAAATAACATAAAGACACTTGCAGCATGCAAATGTGTTGGGGATAAAGGTGTAGTTGTATTTGAAATTCTGTGTACAATAAATGCAGCATAATTGAGCAATGTGTAGCTGTATTTGAAATGCTATGTACAATAAATGCAGCATAATTGAGCAATGCTCAATAAATAGTGGGTAATTATTTAAGAATGAAAAAAAAAAAAATCTTTGCTAACGTGTTTCCCAAGAGGCTGTCAAAGAAACTGTGAAGGCATAAAGTGAGAGACAAGGTCTTGTCATGATTGATACAGGTCAGAAGCTGCCCACAGAGATGGAAATTCAAGAACAGGAACTAACACTTTCCATCTGAGATGAGTGGTATGATTTGAGTAATGTTAATAATTGTATTGAAAAGAGAGTAATATTACAGCAAAACATCCAACAGACATACTAATTACTAATTGCCTGAAAAAAATATATATAGACATATAAAAGGCATTTTAGAGGAACCATAGACAAGGAAGAAAGGAGAGCACAAGGATGCCAGTGCTAACAAATCCCAAATGAGTCTCTTTGCAGAAGACAGGCTGAATGGTTCATGCAGTAAAGACCTGGCAGTGGGGCACTGTGCATTGAAGGGGTCAGGGAAGCCAATTAAAGGTTAGGCTGGAAAAGGGATAAGAGAAAAAGGTATGGGAAAATTACTGCAAGCCTCTTAGAAAACCCAGACTCTCACCTGACATACCATGCTCTGTATTACTCACTCCATCCTCTCCAAGGAATATAAAAGCACAGCGAAAACAGGACAATGAGTATCATCAGGAACATTATAAAGTAGCTTAGAGAAACCATGGCTGAAAAAGCCTTGGATTGCTCACTGGAGAGAAGAGGCAGTTGTGTAGGAGCATTACAAAGCTCATGAATTTTATAGAGGAGAGAGGTGGACAGGTACTGTGGACTCTGTTATACGATACAAAACTGAGAAGCATTTAGTGAAATAAATAAAGAGGTTATAAATGAAGCACAGGTAGGTGGAAACACTTCTAATTGCAACAAGAATTACTCCCGTGAAACTTCGCATTACATAAAACTTAACTGAATGAAGATCTTATCAGAATTACAATATAAAGAAAGAAACAAGTGCTGAAAAAAACACACAGGGAAATACATCACACCCCTTAGACAACAAAAGTGTTCAAAGTGATAAAACAGGAGGCAGAGTCATCTATTATTAAAATCGTCTGACACGTCCTATTACAACACCCTGTTGTCAGTTGCTTTTAGCTTTGCCAATCATTAACAGTTTGGACTGAAATTTTACACATCGAATAGCTGCCTGAGGCTGAAATCCTCTAGGAAATTTTATTCTGAACAATTCAATTGCTGCACAAATGGAGCCAGAGAAAAGTCCTTGTTTTTTGTATTTCATTATTTAAAAAACCTGGTGCTGTGTCTCAGCAGCTGTAGCCCCTCCAGACTTCTGAGGGAGGATGTAATATTTCAGAATTGAAAAGCCTTTGCATTGGAGCAGTAACATTTGCCATTCTCTTTAAACTCTACCTGAAAATTCAGGCAAATTATACCTTTGAATAAAATTATATTCACTCATACTATGAAAAATATGTCTATTTTTGGCTTTAATAGCTGAAATCACAAAGGATTACATCTCCCATGAATGTCCTGGATTATGTTTGTGCCTCTGCTCAGCAAGCAAGGAAAGAGTTAAAGCAGAAAGATCTCAGCTATTGTTAACGTTTGAAATTTTTTGTTTCAGCTTTTTGTAACTTGAAACCTAAAGTTGCCTTCTACTTTCTTTGCCTTCTGTCTGACAGGTTTCCAGCTTAGCTGGTGAGGACAAATCTGACCTTGTGACACTTGCTAAGATCATAGTGGTTAAATCAGAAAATTGTCTGAGCAGCCTAAAAGCCTGTCAGGTCTGGAGCAGCTAATTGGGTCTTGCCTCATATGTTCTGCCTGTGATTTTTCCAACAACAGAACACAGAAAACAACAATGCCAGCAAGCAGAATTTTCCCCAAGTCTTGCTATTCTTGTCCCTCTCCTCATTTATGGGAAAAAATATCTTTCATGCCGGTCCTAGGAGAGGTTTGCAAAGTTCTGAAAGTTTGGCTTTGTTCACTTGCTGACCCTTTCATTTGAAACATCTCCACTCTGCAGGAGTTTTGAAGAGAAACCAACTTATCAGAGTAGAGCCAATACATCATGACCAGGATGTATCTAGTCCACTCTGAACCAGCTGTTAGCTCCCCACCTAACCCCAGTTTTATCAGGGAGGCAGAAAACAGATTTTTAAGCAGTAAGTGAGGGCCAGGCAGATGATAGCAGTGTTTTGCATCTACTCCAGGGAGAAAGAGAGAAAGTATCAGAGCTGATGATATCACCTACCCTCCCTTCCTCAACTCTCCATCAGAAGATGCTCAGCTCTCCCTGTTGATCTAAAATGGGCACAGGAAAAGGCACACAGGGAGACAGTGGTGGGGGAGGAGAGAAGGGACAGTGACTGGCCACACCATCAGCTTGGTTGGCATGGGGTGGATGGCTTAAAATCTGTAGGCAGCCCATGTGGTTTGGCTGGTTGAGTAGACTTGCTTGGGTATTTTCACACCAGCTGAAGTGATTAGCTCCGTGGGTTATGTTCACAGCTGTACTACAGCTGTATTCAGGGGAGCCTAGAGAAGAGGATTTTGGCACCTGGGACTGCCTGTTACTGCTCTGTCCTTTGCTTTGTGGCCACAGGTCAGTTTTGAGTTTTGTGGGGCTGTGGTACTTAACGAACGCTGCTAATGGGCCACGTGCCCTGTGCTCTGCTCTGCGTAGTGCCAGATCTTAACCACCTTTGCCACACCAGTGAGTTTTTGGCCTTTGACATTTTAGGCAGCTTTATAGCTTATTTGGACTGCTGAAATGGGACAGAAGGACAAGGTTAAGAAAGGTCCTTTCTAAGCCTAGCATAAGGAGTTTTAACTCAGCCAATAAATTTGCTGTTCAGAGAGGTTTCCAACTGGCTCCTTTGGTCTCTGGGTTCCAGCACTGAGAGGATTTATGTTTCACACCATGTACTGTGGTTCCTGATATTTAAATCAAGAACATACTTGTCTGAGCTTCACAGGAAAGTATACTACTTCAGATAGAATTATGGCCAGCATCTTTATGTTTTGTTGTCACTTAAACATTAAACAGCTCCATGCTGCCTTGTATAATTCTCAAAACAGTCAGGTTTCTCAGATTAAATGCCAGTCTCACATTATGACACAAGCTGTGTTCCTGAGAATTAAATCACGAAATAACTATGGTACCAGGCCAGGAATTCATGTGTAATAATTTTGCCCCCACCTTTTCCAACATTTCCAGATTGCAGGTCTTATGTTATCATGAACAGTCATGGTCATGGTACCCCTCCAAACAGGAACTGATGTCATTCCAAATCACAGATGAGACAGCCCATCCATCAAAAAAACACCCAATGTGGCAGAAGTAATGGAAAACCCTTCCCACTTTATCTGCCACTTTATAAAACTGACTGCGCTTGACTGAATCTTTTTCCCTAGGGCTTCTAAAATTTCAGCAGAATTCTGTCATGTTGTGAACTGAATGTGAAAAAGCAAAGTGACCGAACTGATATTCAGCAAAGCTAAAATGCATAGTAACACTGGTTCTGAAGGTCAGCAAACCACAACTTATTAGAATGATTTTCTAAGAAAAAAAGGCAGGGGAAAAAAAAAAAAAAANAAAAAAAAAAAAAGCCTCTTCAGGAGAAAAAGAAACTCATAGGTCTCGAAAAAAAAAAAAGAAAAAAAAAAAAGGAGGGGGTGAAAAAGAGATGGCTGATACAAGTAAAGATAAAAAGGTAAACCACTCAGCAACTTCTTTGACATTCTCCTTTGATAGCAATCTACTGCAAAGCAGAATACTCTTAAATAAATATTTTGGACTGCACTTTGTATCCAGTTCCACCAGTGTGACTACACTGCTACTAGCAGGACTGTGCCAGGGTCCCAGGTGGCAAGGATGAAAACAGAAACTCATTATGGAATAAGAAATGTAAGAACTCTTTGGTGAGAGCACATTCCCTGCAGAGTGCTATAAAAGTAAAAAGAACATTTAAATAATACTGGCCCTTGATCCCCTCAAAAGCTGAAAGCACATTTATTCAGCTTGAATTCCAAAATCCCAGACACGGTTTATAAAATGTGCTTGATCCTTGTGTAAGACCCCTTGGCATTTTCTTTCAGAGAAAAGATCTCCAGATGTTATTTTTACAGTTCATCTTAAGTAAATGTATGTGTTTAGCTAAACAGGCTTAAATGCAAGAGGCACCTAAGAGAACAATGATGAAATGCTTGACTTGATTTATGGACCAACTGTCAAATTCTTGTTTAGAACATCTGGCTAGTAAGGTGATTTGAAAACTTTTTCTGTCAGTGAATATCAGCACAGTAGGCTCTCCTACCTTACAGACAGCTCTAAATTGTAAATGTAATTAGTGGAGAAGTGGCATCAGAGTGTATGTCTAAAGTCACATTCAGCTTATCCATGCTCACAAAACATTCATTCTATAGCACTGCTAATGTGTAATATGCAATTATTTGCAACTTTTTAATTAACAAAATATCAGCTTCAAAACCTGAAAGTTGCTACCTACAAGCTGCACAGGCAACACAGCCCTTCAAAGTAAGCTCATGGGCCTCTGAGACAACTTCTCAGTAGCCACTATGGCCTGGATTTGGTAGTCCAGCTTTCTCCCACATGCCTGTACCCATTCCCTCTGGCTTTGTCACACAGTTCCAGCAGGAATCCCTGGGGGAGAGGAACCTCACCCGCCCTCTGCCCACTTCCGTCTGTTTCTCAGCCCATTTTCTGCAGTTTTCCATGAACACAACAGCTTGCAAGGGCATAAATGCCACAGCAGCATTCCTAATTCAAAGGCTGATATAATCTAAACTCAACAAAGCAAGGCCGATCCCAGGAAAATTGATTTTTTCTCTCTGTCTTCCCCTGTTTTGCAACAACATGACAACTCAGAGATGACACAATCCAGGAACCCCTTCTGTAATTCAATTCTAGTTCTGAAGCAAAAATCTACTTTCATCTTGGGTCTAATCTAATATCAGGGAATGATGAGGTTTTTTGTGAGGGATTTCTTTGTTCCCTGAGAAAAAAAGCAGCAGCTTTATTGTAGAAATCACTTTCAGATGAAATGAAGATAACACCAATCTGGGCCTTTTCTATAGATTCAGATTCATATCAGCCATACCAAAACATCTAACCACAGCATCTCAGACAGGAGCCTTTAACCTCCTCATATGGAAAATCTGGAAAAGGTGAAACAGGTGAAGATTTTGTAGAGTGATTTGTCCCACCTGCAGTAATTTCTGCATCTCCTGAAGGACATTTTTATCTCTTTTCAAAAGCTATGGCAGAAACCTACTGTCATCACAGGCCTTTCTTTGTCACTCCTGTTGTGCATCCAGTAACAGGGAGGCAGAACCACATACTCCCTTGCTATAAAGAAACCATTGGGAAATTACTGCATTACCTTATTAAACACCATCAACAAAAAGGAATTAAATCTCAAATTCAGACTTGGTGGAAAAATTACTGTGAACTAGAGAAGCAACTCAGAACAGTCTCATTTTGGTTAAGCCACATTAGAAAGGACGCCATTATATTGCTGAGTGGTTCTGCATACAGGCAACAGCCAAGACATTTACGGACAGGGATGGAACTTTCAGACACGTTTAAAACATTGAACAGCTTCATCACATGAAAATTTCACAAAAGCCATTGACTAGAAAACTGTTGCAAAAGGGACAAGATGAAAAATGTATCAGATTGAAATGGAACAGCAGTCCATTTTGAATGAGGCAAAAGGGATTTAGAATATACAGAGCCCAGAAAGAGAAGCTGGAGCTTTTTTTGAGACATTGTGTTTATAAATGATAAGAAAAATAAGTATGGAAGTAGCATATTTGTTTCAATTTCCAAAAGTATTTGACAAGTTTCCATAGGAGAGATAAATGGCTAAGAGGCATAGGGCAAGAATAAAGAAATAAAGAAGTCTTCTGTGTATAAAATCTAGCTCAAATTGTTATTTGCCCTTAGAAGATGGCAACACCTTTTATACAAGGGATCTTTTCCTTACAGCCATAAATTGACCATTATCCTGTGGGTGTGGATTTGGAGGGCTACTTTAAAGATATTGTCACACATTTGTAGTAGTGTTGCTGTAGTTGTAATGGTCTGAAAGCAAAAGCACGACAAGGCTTATGGGTCAGTATAGTCAGAAAAAAAAAAAAAAGAAGTCCATGTTCAGGTCTGAGAAGCAGTGAACTTCCAAGAGAAGTACATGTAGGGAACACATCCTTTGAGTTTAATTAGATATGTTAAGTCAGGTAGACAAAAAAACTGGTTGGCACCTGTAAAATAAAGGGAATATTAAAAGCAAAGTGGTGACACTGTGATTATTCTGTAAAGGAACAGATACGTAAGCCTACGGCAGATAAAAAGATTAATAAAGGGGGAAAATTATAGTGTACTGCAAAAACTACTCCTTCCTTTGAATTCACCTTTTTACTGTCTGCTATAATTAAAGTTTTAGTCCCCTGGTTGCTTCAGACAATCAGAGGGCTGGCACATATTTTTCTAGCTACATGAGTTGGTCCAAGAAGCAATATAAGCTTTACCCACAAATCTTGGTTTGTACAAAAGGCAGGCAGGAGTAGTGCCTGCTCCTAGAAATGCACACCACTTGCTTCCTTGCTCTGTGAGCAAATCTGTGTTAGAGGGGTCTGCTGTGACCCTGCCTCTCTCTTCTCCTCATCTTTGCACTCACAAAGGTAGGTTTGTTATTGGCACAGTCTCTGAGGTCAGAGCAGCACAGGCTGTGAGTGGACCTGGGCTTTAAATGAAGGGGTTAATTATACGTGATGAAAAGGACTTTTTTTTGTTTACTTTTTTCACAGGCTTTCTAATCTAAAAGACAGATAAAGCCTGGTCTTTTATGCTCAGATTATTTTTCCTTTATTTTACTAACACAAGGGAGAAAAAAAATTACAACCTCTTATTCCTGCTGGCTCTGCAAACCTCTACAAATGGAATAGGAAAACTGGGTCCTATTCTGGTCTGTATTATTGATGGAGGGACTCTTTCTACCTCACCCTGGGATCACTCGTTTCTCTATGTTCATCTCTGAAACTCCAGTGGGGACAATCAAGGCTCCAACAACAGTATTTGCCCAACAACATCTTACCACTGTCTTTTACTGATGCCAGAGCAGAAAACAGGTTTGTTACCCTTTAAAAGCCAAAACGAGTTTGCAGAACACGAAGAACTTGCAGACCTGTAAACTCTATTTTTATGCAGCCATCAAGTATTGTGTACTTTCCTGATATTTTCACTCTATAACACAACTGTAAAAGAAAACTATGACAGATTGTCATCTTTTGATCATAAAAACATGGTGAGAAGTAAAAAAAGTCTGCCAGAGGATGTCTTTAGTTCATGCTTACTATATACATATGTGGATGAGGCATTAAACAGAGTATCTCAAGGCTACAGATGAAACAAATCTTGGAAGCACAACAAATAATAGGTCATGTAATCCAGTCTAGTGAGATGCAGCTCTCACGCAACACGGCCCACAGAGGCCAAATGCTATTCCGCACTGGAAAATGTGAAATAATTGAACGAGAACAAGGCAAACAACCTAGGAAATATCTAAACCCCCAAACTGTCTTTGAATTCTAACAAGAAAACTCTGAAAAAATGCCACTAGATCCATAACCTGAGGCCTGTTAGCATTCAGAAGGGAGAGTCACAGTACCCAGGAAGAGTGGCTAGAACACGCAGATGCGTAATAATGTTTCTGTTACATGATCCTTAGAATAATGGAATCCCTCTATTACACTGGAGGAAGCTGAGACCTTCATGCCCATCAGTAGGCATCTGTAGCATTACAGAGATTGTGTTCAAATCTATGACACTGCTCAAACTGATTGCACTGATGGAAAAACAGAGACTGGGGGAATGAGATAGCAGGGAGGTAAGAACACAACTGTCTGCTAAAAGAGCTGAGGTAAAAAAGCCTTCCACTGAGAACTCAGGGCCTCAAATCCCTTTATGAATAGTTGGAAGGATGGTTAGCTCTTGTGTCCCCGATGAGCTCAGTTGCTGAAGTAAAACACTGGAAGAGAGGCATTCCCTAAGGGACACCAAATGGTGTATATGAGTCATTAGCTATCATCTGTTTCCTTAGCATCACACCTTTACATTTTGAAGGCATGCACACATGTAGAGACACACATCACCCCATCAGGTGGTGCTGAAGTTATAGGGAAGTACGTGCTGGGATCCTTGATGGAGATGTATGTTTACTTTGAAGGCCCTCTACTAGTAACTTCCATTAATATATAATAGCCCCCTTACCTTCAACCTTTGTAATGATGGTTATATGCAAGCCTGCTTCTGCAGAATCAGATGGTTTGGGGTTGTTTTATTTTAATCCCAGTTTAAATTCCACTCAAACACCATCAACAAAAAAAAAAACAAAAAAACAACCAACCAACAACAACAACAAAAAACCCAACAGAAACGCAGTCAGTTTTCTCTTTTTGAAGGGAAAACACAGGACACATGTTCCAAAACACATTTAGATTTTAAAGTTCAGAATTAATGCCCTGAATTGCAGCCAGAAATGATCTTAGTCTTGAGGTTGAAAGTCTTTAGTCTTGGGAGTCGACAAATCAGTCATGACAAGCCTGAGCCAGCTATGGTTTATTATAAAATCAAGCTTGATTATCTACCTAAGGTAATTAGACAGACCAGAACAAAAGGACACAAATTTAAAAGGCAACATATGTAGCAAGAACTGGAAGAGAAATCTTGCTTTACAGAGGCTGGTGAATAGAAATAAAAAACTTGTACTTGATTTTTTTTCATATACTACATTCTGTGAATAAAATAAAGGGACCCACAATATTTATAATACAATAAGCAGTTCCTTAAAATCAGCTTCTCAGCTGCAGATTCCTCCCATTCCCTGCTATGTGCACACAGTCCTGAAACCCAGGTGCAGCTTCTGAGCTCTCTCTGTCCACAACCCATGGCCTTTGCCTAAGTCCTAGGAGGTTACAAAAGTATTAACAACACAATGAAGAAAAAAAAGCTTGCTGTGACATTTATTACATTAAAGAACAGTAGCACTGTGTTTGGGTTTATTCACATTTAGTGTGAATTAAGAGACAACAAAATCTAGTCACTTTATCTTGTCCTCTTGTTTTGGTGAACTTATTGCTATTTTAATGAATAGTTAATTAATTTATGGTACTGCCTATTATAGCAGATAAAGTTTAGGATAATCTGCAATGTCGCAAAAATGCTTCAATTAAGCATGCTTAGTTAAAGTGCCAAAATTTTGACCAAAAGTTGCCAGAAAAGAAGGTTTCAGTGACTATTCTTGGAAAGGTCTAAGTCATGCAATTCCAAATATAGATCAAGACCTGAAACAGAAGATTTCCAACAGAAGGGTTAAGTACATTTGACAGATGCAGCTCAAAATAAGGTAAAATGTTACCACTGCAGTCGGTTATAATATTCCATATTTATTGCCAGGGAAATGAACCACTTGAAATAAAATTGTATCAGAAAGAAGAAAAAGTGTTGGACAAGCATACAACTTGCCCTCTCCCTTCAGTGCAGTCTGGACAAGTCTTTTCTGAAACACAGTTTGTGCTATTAGATCTTTATGAAAAAGGTGACATTAAGCACATCTGCACCTTCTCCCTGTGCTGTCTTCTCTAAATGTTGCTAAAGCTCTCTCCCTTCTCTTTTCCAAATCCTTATCTAAATATCACAGCAGCATAGTCAAAGAGGGAGAGAAAGGAATTGTCTGCCTGTTTCTAATGTGCACAATAGTTTTCCTGTTCTTCAGTGCCTGACTCAGAATATCAGATAAAAAGAGTTAAAACTACTTTTTCACTTAGCACCATATTACTGCCGTGCCAAGATACCTATAAAAAATCTACATAATAGACAGGAAACTCCACAATCACTGCTGCTTTTCATGCCAATCAGTATTATCCCATTGTTTCCACGCAGTCCCTTACCTACCTGGTTTATCTAAGTGAAAGAAAACAGACCCTGTGCAATTTGGGCGAGGACTGACTCTTAAGGATTCAGGCATTGTTTAACTTACTAGAGCTCTGTGTCTCTAAGCCTCTCCTGAATGGAAATAACAAATAATTACTAAATAATGTAGGCATTGTGGTCAGGAGGAGGAGATTACTATAAAGGAAAATCTGCTAGAGCCAAGGAAATAATTTTTTAGGAAAAGGAAAATTGGAATAAGAAATGTGCAAAACCACGAAAGACAGATAAAGTTGTTCTTCTTCATGAATAGAGCTATTAAATTTCTGAAGCTACAGTAACAGAATATCTTTTATATTCAGGCAGAATACAATCTAAATCTATACTACAGCATGTTAGAGCATATTGTATGTATTAAAGCTTAATTATCCTTCACCTCCACGTCCACTAACGGAACTACTCCAGTGGCCAGCTGCCTCCCATTACAGAGACATTACTCAGAGCTGCTGTCACACACATCATTTGTCACCACCAGAGCACGGGAAGGTATGGCAAATCCATTGTTTATCTGACAGAACACAACATTAATGAAGTATTCTGTTACAAACTCCCTCACATGCCCAGGGATTAGGCTAACTGAAACCCAACTTTCTTCTTCAGTGCAGACCATCAAAAGACATTTTTCCACACTGATCAGTTCTGCTCATATTTCATAGACAGGCTCTTGCCTTGAACTGAATGTGCATCTTCATGCTCTTTGTGAGACCCAGTTCTCATGCTATAAGCAAAGGGCATTTGAAGCACGGGTGGCAGAAAGGAAAGAAAACCATGCTTATGTTCTTCTCCTCAAGCTAAAACATAGAAATCAAGCTTCTCATGCTTCCTTTCCAGGGGTCAAGCATCAACCTAACCGGTGCACACAAAGAGCAAGCCTGACTAGGGAAGAACAAAGGATTTTATAGCCTTGATTGGGGGTGGCTGCCTTGGGATCCATTCATATTCAAGTCTACCCCTCCCAAGAAGTTTTGCTCTGGGACTGCCTCAGGCAGTGCCATCTGCACCCTCCTGAGAACACTCTGCATGGACTGAGCTAACAGTCCTCTTGGGACTGCTGTGCCTTCCCCTGTGGATCATCTACAGCCCCTGTAAACAGCTTTGGCCTAAGGGCTTCAGGTAGCATCACCTTCACTTTGCCACCTAGACACCACAATTGTGCTCAGCAGCTCACCTTCGAGCAGCCTGCCATTAATGAACCTTTTTCACCCCTGAATTTATGTAACCCGGAATTCATACATTGCCTTTCATTAGTTAAAATGGTCAATCTGCTTTTTCTATTGACTTCTATCCACAATAACTCGATTTTTCCATCAGCTAACTGTATGTCACCCAGGTTACACTGGGCTCCCCATGTTGGCCAAGGAACCTGGGATCCTTGGAAGGGAAGGTGCTGCAGACAAAGCTATACTCCAACAGAAGTAACCAGTCAGTAGCAAATGGTTCCCAACAGCCTCTTGGCTTACTTTATGCAGTGCGATGCTCATAATTACTTGTGGGTTTTCTGGTCTAGAATAAACAAACATATGGAAAATAATAGGAATGGAGGCTTTCCAAAGCAAGATAAAAGATAGGGAAAACTTTCCTTACGTTATTTTACTGGAACATGCCAAACAAATTGTTAGTGGTATAATTACCAACAGTCAGGAATTTAAAAAAAAAAACAAACCAAACTAAAAGCCAAATGCCAAAACATCCAAACAATATGGCTTGCATCATAAATTTACTCCAGTATTTTGAGACCATTAAGAAGAGTATGCCAAATAGTAATCAGTCTGTTTTCCTAAACTGTTAACTGGCTTGGAAAGAAGTATAACAGCAGAAAGGGAGATACTGCATTCCTAAAAAAACCTCCACTCCACATTCAACACAAGCTTTGCACTTAGCACTTCCCTCTATATGGCCCTGCTCACCTCTGAATCTTGTATATTGGGGATATTCAGCCCTTCATACCATGTTAAAAAGTACTATTTATCTTCAAGCACCGAGCAGATTTCAATCATTATCTTCATCCCTGGCCCCAATTAAGGTCTAATATAGAGGAGGTACTTGAATGACCTAAGAGGCACACTTAACCCTGATAGCGTGTCAAACGGCACTCGAGTTTCTGCCACATTTCCTCTGGCTGTCAAATCTTTCTCTCCTTTTTCTGTTCTAAACTGACTGTGTTTGTTCCTAGCACTTTAATGTTTTCTGGAGTGAAGTCTCCTTGAGTAACACTCACATGATAGAAAGTGTGATTAACTCTGCAGGCGCTTTTCAGGTCAATGAAAAAAATCTACTTGTTACACTAGTATATAATACTTTAGAGATGTTCCCAGTGGCTCTACATACTGGGATTCCCACAGTACCTATTCTCTCTCACACTTGTTCTCCTGTGTCTTGGTAATAAAAATAGGTAGTTTTGTCTGGGTATAAGTGCAACACTAATCCTTACGAGTATGTTTCATACAACTGTAACTATTCTGATGGGTCATTCAGATAATTTGAATGGTATATCTTTTCCTCTTGACTAAAATGTTTCTATAGGGAAGATGGTAAGATAGAAAGGAACTAAAATAAAACTAAGATTTTTTTTTTTTTTTTCAGAGCACACTTTACTACATTTCTTTTGCATCATAGGCCAACTTGTTAACAAAACACAGCACATAAAACAGGTTGGGAAGCCATAAGAAATGAAAAGATGCCTTCTGAAGATACCTTGTAACCTTGAGAAGGTTGTAAAATCTAAGGAAAGATGTGGATTTTATTAAGACTTTTGATATCTTTTTTTTTTACTGCCAGATTTCATGCTAGTACAGCATTCGGAACAGGGGTAAAGACACTGAATACTAGTGCACCATGGGGCTGAACTCTTCAGCTCTTGTGGTCTGCAGCTTTCACAGGCAGGGGAACCTGAGCTCATGGAGTGCCTCAAACAGCTGCCTGTGCACACCAAAGCTTATATTTGGAGAGTGCTAAAATGCAGTCACAAATTATAGATGCTCAAGCATTTTTTTCCTTGAAAAAGTGAACTATCTTCAGCTCATTATACAAGTGACTCACTTCAAAATTTTTGTGGATAGACTATAATGAGATAGCAGGAGTTATGTGTCAATTACAGAAAAGGAAGCTGTGTTTTGTTAGGCATTCTCTTGGAAGATTCGAGTCATGGACTCATCAGCACATTGGATCAGTGGCTAAGCAACGGAGTGTAGAAAAAGGAAGCTTTAATAGGTAACAGGGTAGCAGGGGTAGAGTGAAAGGAGACTGCCAGATGGCTACCAGTGGCTCCAAACCTTCAGTAATGGAGAGGCCACAGAAGAAGAGGTATACACATGAGAGTTGGGAGAGTCCTCCAGCCAGCTGACTTCTTAAAATCTTCAGCAATGTACAGTCTTTCTTTGGGGAGCTGCTGAATATAATCAAATATATCTTGATTTCCTACTTGATTTGATTTTTCTTCATTAATGTTACAAAAATGGTGCACAACCAGAACAGTGAGGAATATGTTTACAATTTAGCATATGATGACCTGCAGTGAACAATAATTAATAAAGCATGCCTGGAATCTGAATACAGTGATTGCCTTTAGTTACAGTCTTCATTCTGAAGAAAAAGAGAGTCTGAATATTATGACTCGAAACACTTGTAGGCCTCGAGCTAATAAAATTCTGGGAAGGACATTTAACCTTGTGTCTTGAGATTTAGGAGTCTCTAGATCAAAATTTCACAAATCTTTCAGTTATCAAAAAGTACGTCCGGGGTTGCAGTTTCAGGATTGTAACTACTTACTGTAGCAAGTATTGTTTCCAAAAGTGAAGTTTTCCTGAGTTATGACTTGATTTGGATAGATAACTTCTAGTTTGGGGAACCTCATTCTATTTAATAATGATCAAGAGACGAGCACATCGGAGAGAGCAGCACTTCAGCACTGATTTGCCTTGTGGATCTCTCCCTATGAAGTATCTGGTACCCAACACTGTCAAAAGCACAATCCTGAGCGAGGTGACCTGATTGGAACTGACAGCTCCTATGTTTCCCTGAAATCAGGTCAAAAGACAAGTGTGTGGGGAAAGCAGAGACAAATGGAAAAACAGAAAGGTTGATGTAAGTGCCTAATATTTCACAACCTCTAGTGTCTAAAAAATACATGCCTGAAGCCACAAAAATGGTGTTCTTTTCTATATCTTTTGGTAAGCAAGATGTTAGGCTTCAAAGGTTCCTAGTCTCTGATTTCACTAGGATTTTGTACAAGTGGTCAAAGACTATCCTCAGGGAAAAACCAATACAAAAAGTGGGTGTCACTTAAAATCTTAGTATCTTGAGGCTGAGGCATATTGGCCAGACTCCTGTGGAACAACGTGCCTTAATAATTATTCTGTAAATAAGCAGAAGGCATCAGTTTTCAGACATACCCTTGACTTCCAGGCAGACCTGTAACTTTCATCTTGGATGTCTGCCCTTGTGGTTTGTTATTTTACTCTGTAAGAGCACAAATATGCGTCACTGGGCATGAGCTTAACATAAAGGCTAAATGAATTACCACTTGTGTACCACTCTTCAGGTTCATTTGTACTGGGGAACTTTTTGACATACACCAGTTTTGACTCACAAATGTTTAGGTCATCTGGAGGAAAGTGCCTCAAAATTGCTTCCTGTTTCTTAGAGAACTGGTTAATTAGTGAAAGGAGATCTGAACTGAACCAGAGAAGTAAATAATTTTCTCAGCAGGATATCTTCCCTTAGAAAACAGGTGACCTGATGGCATTTGCTGAAATAAATGAAAATGCAAGAACTCTAAATCCAGGAATGTCAAAATTGCCTTTTAAAAGTACCAGTGCAAAAGCAAAATAAAACATTCTCGGTTGGCTTAGGTCACTGAGTATTTCTTCTAGTCCTAAAATCTAAAAAAACAGCAGACTTGAATGTACTTGAAAGATGTGCTTGAATCACAGTGGCTGAGTGCAAAAAGAGGATTTAGTTCTCAAAATGATGAACTACAAACTAACCTTCCCGTCTCACCTGACCATTTTTCTGAAAGTCTAAAAGCATAGAAAACAGCAATTTTAAGGCCTGGATAATTCAAAAGCAGTTTAACAGATTTCCTTCAACTTTTCCAGATCTTTTCGTCCTCTGGGCTAAAAGCAACTATGAGAAAATTCAGCCTAAAAGGTACATTTTTTTAAGAAATTATAACCTGCTGAAAGGGGAAATTTAGACTGAAAATACTTTTCAGCCATAACTATTCCACATCAATCTTTAATACTTTAACTAATGATTTATTAAACTACAGTTTATTGTATGAATTATGTATATATAATGTATAAATGCATATAGTAGTATATATGTAATGCAGCAGCCAAATACATGGAAAAAGTAAGCTTTCTGAATAACTATAAGTGTAAGCAAAATGTATGTAGACACTCGAGAGATATTATATAACTATTAACAGGAACCCATCTTTACAAATGAAAGGTTCTGACATTTGCCCAGATCAAAAATCCAATTTTACAGCACTGGGAGATAAGGAATTAAATAGAGTGCAGATATCACCTAAACTGGTATTAAAAGGTTAGCAGTGCTTAAAATTGATTAGTTACCAAGATCAGACAGCCGTCATCCCAGGCTGAGAGAAGAGTATTGGCCAGATGTTGTGGAAGCTTTAGTTGTCATTTTAGCAAACTCTTGAGCTACACAAGAGCTTCACAGATTGCAAACTGGGGAGCATAACTGTGACAAGGCAGGCATCCCAGTGTGTTACACAGCAGTGAAGTTAAGAACTGCTGGGGGAAAAAAAGTCTTGAGAAACCTCTAAAAAAGATTTAGTAGTTCATATGGACTCTATACATATGAGAACAAAAATGCCCTGCACAGCAATCAGGAGCTGGTCAGTTTGGGGAAGGAAAGGCCATAAATGCAGAAGTCCTTTGTAAGTCCTTTGAGCTTAGGACTAAGAGATATGTCAGGATACAGGTGAATACCATACACCAAATTTCAGACTATGGCAGGTTATGTAAAGATATCCAGTAAAGATCACAGTCTCTCCAACATTAATCTAAACTACTCACTGCTTTCCTAGCTATCAACAAGGCTGGGGACAAAAAAAAATAGAAGACAATAACATAAAATTTTAAAGATGGACAATAGTTAGCACTGGGACATGGCTGTGTCATTTTCATCTCAGAGAAATGTAACAGAAGACAGTAGCAAAAGCAGCATGTGACTGCTGACAAAGCTGACTTCATTACTAGGATTATTAGCAAAAAAATGAAAAAGCTGGAAATAGCTAGGGAGTAGTTAGATATTTGGTAGAATATAATTATGCAAACCCTCACTGAACACAGATACAGTAAATATATTAGAGCAAATAAATCTGTAAGTATTTCCATGGCATACTGAAGTTTTGCTATTATGGATCTGCCATAAAGAAAATGTGTCAAAAATTTATGAATCTTAAGGAAATATAACGAAGCGTCAAAGCACCTATTTACCTTGAAAATACAAAGGAGTCTAAAACAAAGGAAAACAAAAAGAAAGGAAACAAAATAAGTTATTCTGCACCTGTAGAGAAATCAGGCAGCACTTCAGTAATTAATATTTATTACTTACGGCACCTTTCATACATTGAAAATGCTGAACAAATATGAACTGACTTGTACAACATCTTTACAATACGTGATACACATAATTATGGAAATTACAGCAGGGGGCTGTCAATGGTATAAAATCCTGGAGATCCTCCCTTGTGGGGAAAAGCACTGCACCTGAGATGAGGCTGCCATGTAGGGATTGCACAGCACATCTAAGGACAAAATGTACACTGAAACTGAAGAGACAGAATAGAGCAAGGCAAAAAGGCAGGGCAAACTTCCACAGCATATGCAACTAAGATGCTTATAAATGAAAGCAGCAGAAGCTGATTTTGACATGTGACTATTTTCAGGTTGGAGGTAAAAGTGTTCAAGTTGAGCACAACATCTGCAGGCAAATCCCCACCGGAAAATGGAAAAAGTTGTTTCCCCATCAACACATAGAATCATTAAATGTTCTGAGTTGGAAGGGACTCACAATGATCAAGTCCAGCTCCTAACTCCACATGGTACAAATTATAGCATGTATCCAAGAGTGTTGTCCAAACACTTCTTGAACAACAGGCCACAACCATATCCCTGTGTAGCTTGTTCCAGTGCTTGACCACCCTCACAGAGAATAACTTCTTCCTAATAACAGATCTGAACATCCCCTGATGCAGCTTTAAGTCACTCCCTCACATCCTATCACTGGACACCAGAGAGAAGAGATCAGCATCACCCTCTGCACTCACCTTCATTAGGATGTTGTAGACAGCAACTCCTCAGCTTCCTCCTCTCTAAGCTGAACAAACCTAGTATCCACCTAGTATCCTCACAAGCCTTGCACTCTAGTTCCTTTCATCATCTTTGCTGCCTTGCCTTGAACGCACTCATCACTCTCAAATTTTTCATATGATTTACCACACCCAGCTCGCACGGTGAGGCAGCACCAAAGCTGAGTAAAGTGGGATAAATGCTTCTTTTGAGTGGTTAGTTACATTGTACCTATTGAAACCCAGGCTGGCCCTTTTGGCCACCAGGACACATTATTGACTGATTATGAGCTTCCCATCAACAAAACCCAGGATATTCTTTCTGCAGGGCTGCATTCCAGCCTTTTCTCTCCCAGTCCACTCATACATCCAGGATTACATAGTCCCAGGTGCAGAAT
Organism: Promerops cafer; assembly: GCA_013398275.1. Lineage (NCBI taxonomy): Eukaryota > Metazoa > Chordata > Aves > Passeriformes > Nectariniidae > Promerops > Promerops cafer. Next base: position 2,142,824 of record VZSE01013026.1, read on the forward strand.
CTGGCATTTGTCCTGATTAAACATCACACAGTTGGTGACTGGCCAGCCCTGTAATCTCTCCAGACTCCCTATTGGGCCCATCTACCCTCCAGAGAATCAACAGATTCTCTTTTATTTAGTATCATCAGTAAACTTAGTGTGGACTCAGCTTCTGCATCCAGGTCGTTGACAGAAGCATTGAAGAGAATTGGATCCCAAGGAGTGGATGGCTTTGCTTGTTTCTTTTAATCAGGAGCATGGGGTTAAAGCCAGAGATCACCAATCAGTTCACAGCCTCCACCAGCTCAACTCTCTGCTTGAGACTGATTCGTTATAAATCAGCTTTCTTGCAGCTTAGTGTAAAACAGGTAATTCAGAGCCAGACTGTCAGCTGTGAACTGGCACAGCTCCACTCAGTTCCTAGTGTCAGAAGGGGGCATATTTGGCCAAAATTAAGCATCAGGCATCCCTGGTGAGGCAAGCAGAGTGATTTACATCATGACCTGGCTCTCTGCATCCACGTCTACGTGGAAAGGCACAGACGTGACAGGATGCTGCTCTGATACAAATATTACACAGCTCTTCTTAAGCTGAAGTGGCAGTGCAGCTTCCAGAGGGAATCTGTCATATGCCTAGCATGTGGCTTGTGTCTACAGGGCACCCACACATATATAAATAATTCTTCTCTACATCACAGGAGCAAAGAAGTTTTAATGTTTCCAACTTATTGGCTTCTACTGTTGACAACAAAGTCTGCTATGTCCAGTCTTATCTGTAAAATATTGCTGGTTTCAAAATATTGTTTTTGTGGGTGTTACAATAAGTCATGCCTTGCAACACTCTCCCAAACTATGATTGAGATGTAAATGACAACAAGAACAATCTCTTGACATTTAATTTTATGGAACCAGTCAGAAAGTAAATAAGCACACACCTGACAGGAAAGCTTCACTCCCCTAGTATCAACTGAGCATATGAACTGGACAGGCTTCATGATTTTCTGCCCAATTAACACAACTCCAAAATCTCCAGTCAAGAGTTCTCAGCCCAGGGTATTCCTTGGCAGAACCTCAAGACATCCTGCTTGAACAGAGAAACAAAAACAAATGTTCCTCTAACATGACTTGCCTCCTAGTCTTGACCTAGCATAAAGATTGATGGTTTAGCTGTTCAATTTCCCCTGAAAGTTTTAGTTTTTCACAAGGTTAAAATATAATATGGATTACATACCTACTACAAGCAGAGACTAATACACAGTATGCAATATTAATCATAGGTGATGTTTTCAGAACATAAAAATATAATATCCTCAGAAAACATTCCATATATTTTTCAAAGGACACAAAGAATTCATGACTGGTGCAAGCAATGTTTTTAAAAAAAGAAAAATCATACCTGTCACAAGCTGTTGTCCTGCTAGTCCTACTGGAACCATCCCCAGATTATTCATAGCTGTAGCCCAAGCCGTGGGATCAGTGACTGACATGTTAAGCTGTGTGGTATCTATAGCTATACTTCCCAAACCATCAGCAGCTGCAAGAAAGTAAACATGCTGTAAGTAGAAAAGCCAATGAGCCACAATTTTTAACCAAAACTTTCAGTGAAAATGAGGTATCACAGCCACTGTTTATTTTGGGTTTGTTTTGTTTCTTAATTATGATTCACATTTAGATTCTTGATAATAGTTCTTGGTATTGTATAATAGAGCACAAAGACATTGGACACATTCAACAGACGTAAAATGGTACAAGGAAAAGAGAAACCTATTTCACCATGAGGACAGTCAAGAAATAGAACAGGTTGTGCAGTCACCATCCCTGGCACCTTTTAAGACTCAACTTGATAAAGCCCTGAACAGCTGGTCTGGCCCTATCTCTGGCCCTGCTTTAAACAGGAGGTTGGATTGGAGACCTTCTGAGGCCCCTCCCAACCTGAATAAATTGTCCTGCAATACTCTGATAGAACTTAATGATACATAAATAGTTGTGGAACTTGCCTGAAACCTGTGAGAACCAAACACACCTCAAGGAAAGACCTGCTTTCCATAAGGTGCAATTTTTTATTTTGTAAAAGATTTAAGAATACATTATCCCCTGATGAAAAAGAGATCAAACAAAATCCATTCACTATAGCAAATATCAAGTTTTTTTCCAAAACCAAAAGAGAAATATCATGAATATGGTCAAAATAGACTGAGCCCAGGTATGGATCTTCGATGGGGAAGAGTGGGTCAGGTAGTTAAGGGATGGCACCTTCCTGATACTGAAACACCAGACACAAGATGTGATCACATATTTTTGCTTCTCCCCTCCCCAGCCACACCTGAAATCAGCTCTTTCCAGTTATTTTCTTACGGCCTTTGCAGACCTGAGATATTTACCGGCAGCCATTGCTTTTCCCTGGATCCTTTTTCTTCTGTTCGACTTCCTCAGTTAGGAATAATTAGCTACTGTATTAGCAGCATCTTGAGATGGGACATCACCAAGCACAGGGCCCACACACAGCTCATTAGGCTCTGAAAGAGAAAAGATGGAAATCAACTCCAAGTGCCACAGTCAGAGCACAACAACGGAGCGACCTCTTTGGGAAGTACTCGAAGCTGCTGCCCACTCCCTCCGGATCACCAGCCCCAGCCTCTGTGCACACATTTCACAGCCCCTGTAGAGGCATTCCAGCAAATGCTCGTCCTTGCCTGCTGAATGAACAGTACCACGTATGAACCTGTCAGGCCACTGAAAAGCCCTGCACAAATTAGGTCTTATCAGTAGCTACACAGCCTCCTCGGCAAGAAGGCATCAGCTGAAAGAACATATTAAGGGATGAATATGATTTTTTTTTTTTTAAACTGTTAACAATTAACTGGTGTTGCAAGTTTCAAGGAAATAGTCGTCTGTTCTGAGATGGAAAGAGGAAAGAAAATACTGTGCAATGACTTACAGAATGGAGCCTGCAGAGATGTGGCAAAGAAAACCTAACAAAGCTCAAGATGATGCCTGCTCCTTAACTAGCACTGCACACTTGGCTCACAGAGGTTAGTTAGCTCAAAGCAAAAGTGCAGCATCTGTTTCTAGCTAAAACACACTGCTCTCATCAGGTGTCTGTCAAGCCATGAATGTTACATAAGGGCAATTTCTTGCTGTTGCTGTCGTTGTTTGGGAGGCTCACCACGTTGGCACATCGCTCATCGGAAAGGAGGCTGAACAGGCGACAGGTAAGAGGTGTGAGCAAAGCCTGTGAGCTCCCAGCACTTCCAGCAGGGGATGAAAACACCAGGCTGAGGATGTTCTCATACACAAGCCCAAGTTACTCTTTGTGCACCAGGTACATGGGACTGTGGATGAAGGAGGGCCATGTTATTTTTTTTTGGCTGTCCAGTAGCCTAAGGGGTCTGATCCAGGGTGTTGGGTACCAGGGGCCAGCAACTGAGCAGAAGCTTACAAGTGTTCAGGGAGGTCATCAGCCCTGTGCAGGTGAATCTTGGTGACTTGTTCAGCCATAGAATAGCTGTGCTGACTTTAAAAAATTACTTGAAAGACCATAATTAAGAGGTTTCCAACATGCAGACCCTAAGGATTTATCTTTAGAAAAGACACAATTAACATAATTGCACTATATTTTAGCTTAGTACCTCCCACACTTTTCTTTTTTTTTCATTTGATGTGCATAAGGTATGAGCCAGAAAATTTTATGTTTTAGTTCCACAACACTGTACACATAATTTCATAGGAACATGACCAAATCAATGGCTGTAAAAGTGAAGAAAGAGTCAGGCTCAGACAATGGCCTACATTTTTTTGTATGTTGTAATTTACAAATAACCAGTATATTAGGCTAAAAACCATTTTGTTCAAATCTACTGTGGGTCGACTTAAAAGTCAATATTTATCAACCCTTAATATTTGAATTTGCAATTCCAATTCTTATTTGATCTCCACTATTCATTATACATAACATAAAATATTTTTATCATAAAATTAGCTTTTAAATAACATCTATAAACACCAAACAAACACTGAGTGGAAGCCCTCTGCAGGGAATGTGACTAACATAAGGCAAGGCAGCCAAGATTTATGTCAAGTTTTTAAAAACTGGGTGTCTCTTGTTCAGCTCTTTAAACTTGTACTTAGCCCTTTCCACTGAGGCTATAAACTTCTGACCACAAACATCTGTTTTGAGGTTAGGGCTGGCTGAATGATTCCTTGTCAATAAGTTATTTCTTACGCAGTACAGCCCTCCTTGCTCTTTATGAATCACTGCCAAATCAATCCCAATTTACAAATATATGCTGAATAGCCCAGATGAGAGTGGTTCACCTCTTCCTCTGACCAGCAGCCTTGTTGCCTTGATGAAGGGAGCATTTAAAAACCAACGGTGATGAAATGCCTCTTCATACCTTGCTGTGTGCTACTTGCTCGTCCCCATAATGCATCGCCACAGCTAATGGGGAGGAAGGAGGTACTGCCCCATGGTTTTGGGGCAAAGGCATCTCAGATAGGCATGGATTGCTGGGATAAGAGGAAGAAAATGGGTGTTGGATGCTCTCTGCCATCCCCCTTGCCCACGTTTTACTGTTTGGTGAAGTGTGTACCAGGAGACAGGTCTGTTGCTTAACGCTAACCCACTCTTCTGCCCAAGCCCACACTGCAGTAGCCCCAGTTCTGTCAGAAATGCAGGATCAGACACTGGGCGAGGCAAACACTCCTCAGTCTACTGGGAATGACTTTTTGGTGTTTGCCTTCTGACAGGTTGTTCACATATTTCAAATTTTGGTATATTTTCATGAATTATCTACAAGTATTTGTTAAAGTCCTTGCAGAGGAAGAAGAATATAACACCATGAATATGAATGAAAGCAGGATCAGCAGGTTAAATTGGTGAAACTCGTGGTGTACTGTACCACCAGGTTTTCCCAATATGCCAAGGAATCCTTTGCTTGAAACACACTCTCGTAGCCCACCCTAGCTCTGAGCAGCTTTACTTTTTCTCTGACCATTAGCTCTACTGTTTTATCAAAAGTACCTGGATGCAGTGCAGGGTGAACCAGGGGAAAAGCCATAAAAGAGAACGTGAGGAGCCTAAAGTGGAACTAGTTCTATCTAACCAAGAACTGCTGCAGGCTATTTTGTCAGTGGAAGAGAGCTGAATAACAAGCATAAATGAACCTATGAACACTGAATAATTTGCAGTAAGCTGTAGGCAGAACTAATGCTCCATCCTGAAGGACAAAGATTGTAGAAACTAGATCTTTAATAAAAAAAAAAATAATTGTGAACATCCCTTCTAGTGACAACTCAGTGGTTACATGAACACAGAGCACCATAATATGGCTAAAATAGTCTCACAGATTTAGACTCAAACATTAGCTTTTGTTTAAAAACTTCTGAAAAATCGTATAGAGAAGGTTTCATTAATGCTTAAAATAAAATCAGCTTTGGGCAAATTTCAGCATTTCTTTGTGTAGCTCAGACACTGAACTATTATATCCTTCATGACACTGGAAACAAAACAAGCAAGGAAAACAAACAAACCCACTGTCTAAGTCATATAAAAAGCAAGATCCTAAATTTGATGAGAAATACATCTACTAACAAAGATTCTTGCTTTCTTAATAATAAATTGAATCACTGTTACTGGTTAAACAAGCAAGAAAGTGTAAACTTATGCAGAGATCTTGTGTAACCTGAGCAGACATTAACCAACACCATTTCACTGACATCACACCTTTACAGAGCATTCCTGATTTACAATTCACTAATACTCCTCCAGGCATTAATGACCTGAAGATATATGTAAAAAAATCTGGTTTTATAAACACTTGTGCATGGGAGTAGCTCTTCTCCAGGGGAGTAACTTCAGAAGAAAATAAAGCCATAATCCTGATTTACAGGAGAAAATGTATAAAATATTCTGGGCCCTCCTATTCCTTGATGTTTGGGAGAGGCAGGGACATTAATAAAAACTTCCTGATTTGAGAACTTCTGATTAACAAAATTTTGATACCAAACATTTTTTAAAGCAATTTCACATTATACTTTTTTTGTAGTCTCTCTTTTTGCAGACACGATGGAAGTACCGGTCCTTGGACGGTGAATTGCGAGAGACATTTAGACTTCCCTCAGACAGGTTGTCAGGAAGATAAAGCACCCTCAAGTCCATACCAATGAGCACTTCTCAGTCATAGCAGTCATAGCAGATTGTACTTAGTGCACATATTTTATACCAGGCAATTAAATGCAGTTACCCAAATGAATACAGAAGTCGGTTATATATTGTGCATCAATTATCACAGGCAATGAATGCCATGAGACAAAGAAATTAACACAACATAAAACTAATTCAATAACAGCAGATTGTGAAGTTAAAATCCTACCCTTTAGATATCCATAACACCACAATGAGTTACAACACAGAGTGAAGCTGATTGAATGCACCACTGTAATGAGGCTCTGTGGAGTGCCCGGGTCAGCAGCCAGCCAGCCCTGGGGTGCAAGGAGGATGTTCTCTGCCCAGCTCTGACACTGACCTACTGAGTGACCTTCAGTCATTTCAGCCCTTTGTCTAATTTTTGTGACCACTAAATCCTTCAAGAAAAGACTGATGGTGTCAACCTTTTGAAACCTGGAAGTACAAGTCACAAAGTCATTAACAACTATTGGTGCTGATTCTTGAGGAAACACAGATGGGAAGGAGCAATGTGGAATCTTGTGAACTGTTACATCTAGGCGAGTTTTCCAGTTCTTAAAAGAATGGCAATTTCAAAGTGTTTGTTACTATTCACTGTGATTCATAGGACAGTGGTCATTAGGTTGGTCACACTCCACCTGACCTGCCAAAGTACAGGTCATTTATCAAGCTGCCTCCAGCTGTCTTCTAAAATGTATCAAGCATTTTGTACTGGTTCTTCCCAGTGTTTTTGTTTCTCCAGCTGCATACAGCAACTGTAAAGTAAAGAAGGGAGAAATAGAACAAAGAGACAGACAAGGATATGCTGTAAGTCACTGTTCATTTCTTTCTGACCATCTTACGACGAAGAAGAAAGATGGGAGTAGCAACAATGAAAATTATATTTTTCTGCCATAGTCATCCTACCTGGGCTACAAGAAAAAAAGAGCATCGCCAATGTGATTCCAAAGATGGCTTTTAAAAATATTTTTGATATTATTGCATAAGCAGTGTTACAAGAAGAGGCATTGTTTTGGATGGTTAATGGTATATTAACACCTAGAAAACGTCGCCTAAATTTGGAAATTCAAAACAAACCGAAGGAAAACACATTTCTTGCAACAATTTGCAAAAAGGCATTTACTACAGCAAGTGAAAAATTACATTAGGTACTAATGCTTTTTTGGAACAAAATATTTTTTCCTGGGAGGGGATCCTAACTTAAGCATCTACTGTATGCTTCACCTCCCTGCAGCTCTACTGCAAAGACCAGTTGGTTTCCAGCATCTCCAGAGTCACCCTGTTTACATGGATTTTTGTGCCACATCTCCCTCTTACAGGAGGCCTTTGAAAGCAAAGATTAATTCTGCAGGAACCAGCACTTTCCTTAAGAAAACAGGTTCATTAGGCACAAGCTAGGGAAGATAAGCTCCCTTAGAGCCTAAATAAGAGCTCTGGTTTTGTGTTTACTCACATAATCTTCCCAATTTTTTGTCTTATGAATGATTTAGAACACCTTTGTTCATTCTTTATTATGCCACTAAAAACCTACATTGTCATCTTATAAACTCATAAAATATGTACTGGTGCATTAAGACCTTTCACTTTTAACTATGTATATGAAGGTTTTCCCATGATTGCAAGGGATCCTTTTCCACCAATTTTCACTGAAAAAACAGTTAATGAGTAAATCATGTCCATACTGATAGGACTAAGACAACTTAGAGAAAAATCACAATATATTCCCAGTTTCCCTCTGTATTCAACAAAGGCAATTTTTACAAAACATATTTTCTGGAAGAACTGCTCATTTGAGATGCTGCATTACTTAAATCCGCTGTCCCAGCACGTCTTGAAGATAACACATGGTACACACAAAGGCCAGACTTCCCTTGGAAAGCAGAACACTGCAAGATTTCAACAGAGAAAGAAAAATAAAACAAAGGTCTCCAAGATAAACAGGTATTCTCTGGTGATGCTCCTTGAAAGGTCACTCACTAATATTTCACGGTAAATCCCAGACTTCACTGGCATCTCAGAGCAAAGCCTTAACAGGTTACAAATGTGCTTTTTTGTTTTGCATGTATTTTAGCAGCTGCAGTCTGATTATGCTGAAGTCTATAAATAACAGAATCTGGAGGCACATTAAGCAAAGCATTATAGAAGTCCAGCTTACTTACAGAAAAAGCGTATGCAGTTCCAAAATCATCTGGAACAGGAAAAAAAAAAGCCATATTGCTGGCTAGCACTGCAGCACAGCCTTGATAAAAACAGGTCTGATTATTCCTTGAACACAAAACACTGTTGTGAATTGATGATTGCATCTCTGTTTTTCACCCTGCCAAGATGGCTTGCAATTGTGACTCACTTGCTTCCCATTTAAAAGAACAGCGACTTACTGACTAAATTAGGACAATCCTTTCTTTAAATGCTGCATTTTAACTTCATTTATATTTAATAACAAAATATTCTGAAATGTTTTAATTATTTACAGCAGTATTTTAATAGCAAGCCTTTTATCACACTACTTTCTGCTAAAGGCCAGTGATTATTTTAGAAACATGACATCCCACACCACTGTATTTCAGACAAAAGGGGAAGCATCCAAAAACGATTTTGAACAAAGACACTTCAGCAACTTCATTGAAAGGCTGAATTCTGAAATGAGAGGTGCTGGAATGCCTTCTTGATGCCATAAAGTACCTGGGGCAGTCATATGGGCTATACATGCTGTTTCTTATCTTTTTGGGCTTGAGAGAATACCTATATAAATGCACCACACCTATCAAATACCTTGTCTCACTCACTGTACCGTACACAATGTTCTCGCTTCATGTTTACTAAACCTACATCAAGTGCTGAAATACAAAGGGTTGTTTGGTTGAGTATTTTTATAGAAAAACTAAGACAAAAGGTAAAAAAAAGAGACCAAAGCAAGCTGGGACACACTTCCAGAATGAATATTTTAGCTTCCTGGCTAATCTATAGTGAAATAATTCCCATGTCACCTCCTGAAAAAATGAACAGCTTGACAGGTAAGCCCTGTCTGTGGCAGAGCCCCAGGGACTGTATCATAGAGACCACCAGAGGCAGGGGTGCCTTGCTATTGAATTTCCAAATGAACACAGACTGCTGTCTCCTAGTCCCAGAAGATCAGGATACAGTTGAGTTTCACATAGTAACATTACGTATGGAAAGTCTATTTTAAGTTACTTTTTCAAAGTTTCTGAAATGCATTCATTATCATTTTTATTCTCCTTCAAAGTCTGTATAATTGAACTCCTGGAGTTAAGGCAGCCTGTCTTTTCAGGCAAACATTCTTCAGGGGGAAAATCCTCAAACCTGTCATTCAAACTATTTTAATGTTTTTAAAATACACTTTTATCATTGGGTCAAATTATGGCAAGAGGTGACATTTAGGTGGCCTTAGTTAAGTGCAAGGGTGATCTGCAGAGCACTTTTTGCAGAATATTAAAGCAGTCTAAAGTCTTATTGATCAAAATTTTATGCAATACCATCAAGTATTCTCTCAGTGATGGCTGTTCAGTGAAAATCTGGAAAAGAAATTTAGTCTTGTTTTATTTGTTTTAATTCAACGTTTCTGGTGATAAATTTTGCTTAAGAGAAAAACCCACTATCTCTTCTATCAGCTTACATCTGTCCTCACTCTGAAAGCTGCCATCCCCTTTTAGCACATCACACTCAGGATATTTTCTCCAGCTACAAGCTCTAAATTGCCAGTGTGCTCCCTGGGCTCATTTATCGTGCAATCCTTCCATCACTCTTAGTATACCTCCTGTTCTCCATCCACCTCATAATACTTTTTCTTGCTTTTCTTTGCATTATTTTGTCTCCATTCATTGACTCCACACTCCCCCTACAACGTAGGAACATTTCTTGCCTTGATTTTCCATGGGCCATTCTCTCACCCATCTCATCTCTTCACAGCTAAGATGTTCCTGTTTGTTTACACTGTGCTGTTGTATTAGGGAAGGGAGGGATTCACCCCACCTAAATTCTGCCAGTGCAGATATCTATGCTTGAGCTTTCTTGCTGTTGTCATTGCCAAGGGGGAGAACCAGATGCTTCTGCCAGCCTGTTTCAGACACCTACCTTGCCAGGCAGTGAAGCTCACCTTGGAGGTGCACATCTCACTCCCCTGGCTGGAAGTCTACACTGCAGTTTTGAATATGAACATCTGTTTTGTCAGACACCCATGGGATGAGATGAGCTGGGCTGAGCAAACTGTGCCTTGGGAGCTCAATTGTCACTCTGCTACCTGCATGCCATATGAATCCCAGCAAGACACTCAGTCCTAAGGGACTTGGCTCCCACTCCTGTCCTTTGCCTGATGACTCTGGCATAGCGAGCTGCAGGAGAACAGAAAGCATGACTCAGTTTGCAATAGCTCATGAGAATGTCCCGAGATATAGATATATACAAATTACAGAGAGAGAAATGGTTGTCTTTCTGATTATTTTTCTGCCCATCTCCAGTGAATATGCCAACATATAACTCTTAGTGCTTGACAGCTGGAGCTGCCCACTCTAACACATTTCGAACAACTGCAATGCCCTGTATCTGCCTTTTCTCTGGAGAGAAAATTCATCCTGGGCCTTTTCTTCCTGCTTCCAAATGATGAATCCCATCTCCTCAGCCCCATTTCTTTACCAAACACTTAACCTACTTGCTCCTTGTAATTCCCATTTTAAAGATCAGTGTAAATCACACACACCTCTTGGCTACCACAGTCCCCTGTTTCTGCCCACCAGCCTTGCCAAGGCTTCTCCTGGCTTTCTTCATCATTTCTGCCATATTTGGGGAGAGCATCTGTTTTTGAACCAGAAATGAGGACAGCTACAGGGAGTTTCCCTCGTCCTTTCTGATTTACAAGGTAGTTTGACATAGACAAATGAGGGAAACAATGAATATTTTCCACCTCTCACAGGACAAAGCAGAGCTTCCAGGGTCTTCATGCTACTGCATACCCGTTAGCTTTCCTCAGAGGTTGAATTAAGTTGCTAAGCAGAGCCAGGAATTTTGCCTATTTTCTAAACAGTCGTTTATGGGATCACTAGCAAGTTACATAAATTTAATATTATCACATACTCTGTGGGCACTGAGGGAGAAGCAATTCCACAGTTAATATGAGGTCAGATCAGGAAAACAGCAGCTCCTATGTGTGCATCAACTATGATCAGGCAACAAAAATTATTTTGATGCTTCTGCCTTGTAAGTAGCTGTCATGGGGTCAGGATGGAGGAGGCTAGAGCTGCAGATTAGGGTGAATATAATGATGCTAAAAGCCCTCCTTCCCTCCAGGTGGTCCTGCCTTTACCGAGACAACAACCCTTCCACTCCCCTTTCCCGGAAATGTCTTCTTGTATGCGCATTTCTTTTCTTCAGTTTCAGTTACAATTCTTCAGGGCAGGAAATCATGTGGATTTTCCCTCAGGCAGGGCTAAAACCTACTGGAAACGAGGCATTCCTTGTGCTGTAATTGGACTGATGCTGGCTTTAGCCAGGTGCCCTCCAGGCAGGGATATCAGCGAGGCAGCACTGCTCTCTGACACAGAGACAAGGCCACCCCCTTGGCAGGCTTCTGCACAGCCCCTTGCGCAGCCAGGCTTTCATCCCATTTGAGGCTTTTAAGGTGCCACTGTGTTGTAAAACTAGGAATAATGATGATCGTAGCATCCTTCTCTCTCCTCATGCAGCCCTTCCACCTCTTTCACGTAGTTAATAATCCTGTCATCCACCATTTTTCCGAAGTGTTGAACATTTGTTTGTCTTTTTTTATTTGAATTATAAGCTCTTCAGGGCAGAGAATTTGCCTTTATCTGTGCTGGTAAAGTACAATGTCAATTCACTGCACTACATAAATATTTTCTAATAACAAGGGCAATAACAAGAATAATGTATTTACTTTACCATAATATAATATTTCTAGCCTCCAAGATACAATCAGAAACAATCCAAAGTCAACAACAAGACCAAAAGATTTGCGGAACCTTTAACCATAAAGCAGAAGCCATGAAGCCACTTTGTGAAACTTTGGTAAATTAGTTACTTATATTCATAAATAGCAGTAAAGATCCTTGCAAATTGACCCTCTGGAAAATAAAAGCAGAACATATCCAGTGTAAACCAGCAGAGCACTGCTCCACATGTGTATTATAAGGGTCACAAATGGCCTCCTAGTTACTTTTTAAACAAATGCAATGTTAATACTTTCACTGCAACATTATGAATAAAGCATTTGGCCTGCAGCTATGAATACGGTATCTCATGGCTTTTGGCTTGTTTGTTTGTATTGTCATCCAGAAAATTTAAGTACCATGCTCTCTTGGAGTCAATCTTGACTCACCCTTTGAACATGCAGAGGACATGGGCCATGTAGAGGGCTCTGGGGTGCAGCAGTTTCCATTAGCTTCCCCCGTGTAGCTTGATGGCCACCACTCATACCCTCCCCACAGCAGCACAGCGCTCTTCTGGCACACAGGGGGAGAACGGGGTACCAGGGTCAGTGTCCAGGCCTCTTTGGCACCATCTCTGCTCATGCAGTTAATGGTTTCTTTGTTCTTTAAAGCCCTGAGGTATCAAATTAATCAAAATAATGGCGATGATGCAAGAGTTTAAACTGACAGGAGTATGAACTGCCCTTGTTTATGCAGGTGATACTACAGGAAGTGCAAAGCAGATACATGTAGAGGACAAAGCCCTGTCCTTTGAATTTACGGTCTGATTGGAAAATGCTTTGTGAGACCACTATATTTCTGTCTAAAATATATGGTTTAATTTAGGAGTGCCCGAGTGACTCTAGCGGCCTCTGATATATAAGTGGTCAGGTTAAATGACCTCTATGTACTTTCTTGCCCGAAGCTCGGAGCAACAGTGAGTGAAGCATTTTGAATGAGTCCCATTTTTTATTCTTTTAATTGCCTACTAATATTTCTTTTGGTGGGAAAGACTTAATAGAGCCATTCTGCCTCCAAATGTCTTCCAAACTATCCAAATTGCAATTCAGCCAAAACAAATACAGGTCTTCAGTTCTCTAGAAATGAAAAAGAAACTTGACAGGGATCCAGGAGATTCCTGTTCCTCATATAGCTCTGCAACACACCTTTGGCAAGTACTTTAAACCATCTATACCTTGATCCCCCACGCATGAAATGGTGTGATTATACTTTCTTTATCCCAGACTTTAGTAATCTTGCCTAGTCAGGCTGTTCTCTGCTCATGGGATATGTCCAGCATCACAGGACCATGACCTGGGCCTGCAGATCATACAGGACTGCATTAGGTCAAGGAATATTCTTTCCCCACAAAATTCAAAACTAAAGCAGAATGAAATAAACAAAACAAACAAACAAAAAAAATCAATTATCATAATTTCCTATGGAATCACTGTTTATCTGAATTTGGAGAAAATAGCAAGTTTCCTTTAAAAGCACTTGCAATGAAATTCACACTCTGTCAGGTGTAAATTACAGCCTGTATTTCATCTTGTTCTATCTACAGCTCCCTTCATAGTCATGCATAGCACCAGCGTACAAAAATATTTCCTGCATGTGATCAAGCAAGTGCGGGCACATAAGATGCAAGCAAAATATGAGACTCAAAAAAAAAAAAGTTTACTGGTATCTTAAAGGAAAACTAGAAGTTTGTAATCATGCCATTTCTCAGTCAGATAAGGTGAATTACGATTTTGCTTGGGAACACAATTCAAATAAATCTAAGAAATATTTTCTTTAAGAAGTTGCAGAGAACTGAGGTAGGTAAAAGACAGAAATAACAATCCTAGGAACACGATTATATTGTGCAATCACAAATATAGTATATCACTTAAATTAAGTCCTGATCATAATAGAGTTGCTCAGTTGAATAGCACGAGAAACAGGCTTTTCATCTTTTTTCCCCAGCGTTTTATGCAAGATCTTCTGATTGCATATGCTCTAAGACATCTAATAGATTACTTCAGACAAATATCTGCACACCATAGTAAACTCTGCAGAAACCTGGTTTCATCTATACTCATCTTCGAAATAGTGAATTCCTCCCTGAGTCGTGTGGATTGGTGATACTGCGAAGTGCATCACTGGCACACAGTGAAGCATCCCTGAGTTTGGGAGGAGTCACCCGATGGAGTTGTAGTGCACTGTCATGTTATTTCAGGGTCCATATTTCAGGGTACAAACAAGATTTCAGCCTGGGTAGAAATTCAATGTTGTTAATCTTCTTTAGGACAACTGTGGCTAGGGGCAAGGAAGCGGCATATTTAGTTTAATTACACGGCCAGAAATGCCTGAACTAGGAAATTCTCTCTTTAAAGCTGGCAATTTCCTTTCATTCAGGAATAGTTAAAATGTCTTAATTGTTAAGTTATCTATACTAAGACTATACCTCAGGTTTACTACTGATTAGGTCTCCAAATGCTTATCAGTTGGTGAAGACTGGGTATCTGCCACAGATAGAGAAGCAATAACTTTCTAGATCATAAAACCTTTCTGGGGCACTAAAATTAAAATTTGCTTGTTCAAATAGGGCCTGAAAAAAACAGTTTTGTATGACTTCTCAGTGAATAAAAAGAGATGTCATACCTGCGATGAATGGCTACAGAACTTCTGAAGACTCTGCAGACAAGCCACCTGATTTTCCTGTCATGTCTGGCACAGGTTTTTGCACTTCACAGGATAAGGCAGTCAAGCTTTGACCCTTAGCTTCTTCATAAGCAACATTTGTGCTAGTAAATTCAGTTTAATTGGAATTCATTCATGTTTCTAAGGGGAGTTTAATGATGGAAAGATTCATGCTTCATCTCATCTCAGTGGTACTAAGATTCACGTATGCAGATCCATCACTGAGAATGGCCTGGCCTCTGTTAGCATTAATTGAAGCATATTAAGAGACTTAGCAGAAAAAAAATATCCAAATATGAAACGTCAAGAGACAAATCCATCTAGTTTCATATCCTGTAGTTATAATATGCCTTAATTACAGTTAATTAGGAGATATTGTTCCTGGTGGAAGATCATCTGACATAGTTTCTGTTGGTGATTAAACATAGAACAGAATTCAATACATTTGTTCCCATTTGTTGAATGTGGGATCTGTTTATTGTGACTTTACAATTCTATCTAGAGTATCATTCCTGCTACATAGCAAAGCAAAAGAAAGTCACAGGTAAAATATATTTCTGTTGACTCAAGATTCTTTAATATTCCCTGCTGCCTTCTTAAATTTTCTGCTGCTGGCCCCTTAGGACTCTAGCACATGATGTAACTCCCACTGAGAGATACAGAGGCTTCTCATTGGGCTTCAACTGAGCTACATCAGATCCTAAATGAGCAGCAGATACAGGAAAAGGCTGAGGGAAGACAAGCACTACAGGAATTGACCTCTGTGGAAGAACAGTGAAGTTGGACAGAGAATCAATGAAGGCTTCAGTACCATTTGTGAAAGACTAATCTTTGATTTATTGGAGGAGTGCTATTATCTGGAATCCTTTCCTCATAGAGTGTAAAAAACAAAAATTAGAAGCTCAGGCTGAAGGCATGAGCTCAGCTTCTGCTGGTGTCAATACAGTTTGCTCACACTCATTGATCTATGGCTATATATGACCCTGGAATACATTTTTCTGGGCTGCCTGAGATCTTTGTTCATGCTTAGAATAGAAATGATGGAATTGGTTTTATCACTGAAAAGTAAGCAGTGCATGTCTTCTGCCTGAAAAGTAATCAAATTAACATTTGTGAAGTAATCTTTCTTTTCTCAGTTACAAAAGAAAAAAAAGGCAAAAACAGCAAACAAAAGCAGCATAATTGGCTGGATTACCTGTACTAGGAAAAGTCTTGGTTTTCTCAAACTCTGTGCACACTGGTTTCCTAAATGCTTGTTTACTCTGAACTGCAACAATTGTGATAAATCATTTGCTATTTACTCTTCAGTGCTACTATATGCTTTGGGCAAAGATTTTTTCTGTTCATTATTTATTTATTTCTAAAAGCAAAACCACTCTTTTAACACATTTTTCCATTCCCAGATTTTATCTTTGATATGTGATCCAGTTATTTAACTACCTCTCACTACATCTCCCATGAATTGTTTACACAGCAACTTGGCAGCATAATTTGCATATCACAGGAAAGATCCATTACATGTTCCCAGAGGTGCAGTTTCATGAGCTTTATCACTTTCTGCCACCTATGCACATCTCAGAAGCTGAGTGTCTGGTTAATCCAGAAAGGCACTTCTTGGCTGCCAATAGTAATTAAATATTAATGATGCAGTTATAACATTTCCAGCCACTCAGAACTTATCTTCCCATTGTCTTAGACAAATACAATACCCAAAAAGATATTTATCTTTTCATACAATTTTTTTCTGCCACAGGAAAATTACAGACCTTTACCTTTAATGCATTCTGTTCAGCTGTTGCAGAGTTGACCTAAAATAATTAGACAAGGAACAAACGCACAAAGGAAAAAAGTTGGAAAGAAGGGAAACATGCTTAGAAGCAGAGGAACTGAACATACCATGGAAGAGCCAGAGAAGATATGGAGCTGGACATGGTATTTGCTCTCCAGACTCTTTATTTGGTGACTGAATGGGACAATGACTCTAACTGCAGGCTTCATGGTTTCAAAATGCCCATGTTTGGGTGTATTCCGGATTGTTCTTCACCCATTGTATGAAACATTAAAAAATGACAGCAGCGTAACTTTCACTGAGAGGAGCAAGTACTCCAAGAGCACTCTAGCAACATCAAAGCATACAAGCACTAGGGATCAGGGCACAGGAATTAAAGGGAAGGCAGAACCACAAGTCAAGCACCAACGAATTTCCTTGCATAAGTCACTGATGCCTCCAGATGTTTTCCCACTAAACAGACAAACACTACTGTGCCTTCAAACAGAGTTTTCCAATACATTTGGGGAAACAAATATTGCAGGTACCAAATTTTGTTAACTTTGATTTTCCCTCTGCAAATCCACCTTGTAGTAAAAGACTACTCACATGAAGTTTCAGAAATGCAAACTCTGGGTGAATTTGGAGTCTGAGATGTAGAGTAGAATTATTAACAAAAATAAGGCACTTTTCAGAAAGTGCCTCACGCAAACCTAGTAACATCCTTCCAGTTGCATTCAGTGCAATAGCAAACCTAGCATCTTTAGCAATACAAAAAACCCACAAACTCCTTAACACCACAGAAGGCTTGAAGCCCAAGATTGCATTATATAGTGCAATAGCCAGCAGTCACAGTGACAAAGCAAAGGGAGATGTAGCACAGCTGTCCTCTCAAGTCCAAGTATAGCCTGGTGGGCAGGAAGGAACATCAGAGCTGTTCCTGCCTGTTTAAAAGAGAGCATTTAGTTTTCGAGCCTGTCAGCATGATTCTTTTTGAATGCATTATGTTCACTGACATGCCACCCTGACATTTTGTTTAGTAGTACAAAAAAAACCCAAAACCTAAAACAAGAAGTAAGGTTATAAAATCAAGCATGATGCTTTCTGCATGGTAAAAGAAGTATTGCTTCCACAGAGACCTGGTAGCTCAAACAGCTGCAGCACAGTGCCAGTACATGAAAACCAAAAAATGGAACTGACCTGGGTTTCACGGTTCAAGCATGCCGTGGCAGGGATCCCGGCACAACTTCCAAATTCAAAGCTTGAATAAACACAGTTGTAGTTTCTTGAAGTGGATGCTTTTAATGAAATCTGAAAAGGGTGAGAGAAAGGGCATACTCCTGAAGCCTATGTCTCTTAGGTAGAAATTCTGCCTGGAGGAGCCCAGCTCGTGACTGTTTGCTATTAAGACTGTACAGGAGAGAGGGAGCGTCTTTGAGTTCACATACTTAATGCTCAGTGGTGTGTCTGCGGAGTGGCAGGAAATAAACAACAGTGAGGAGGGGTTAACCAGAGACCTGCTGGCTAAAATCTATATGCCTGGAAACAGAAGGGAGAGGGCTGCAAGGTCAGATATAGTTCAATTGTTTCTAATAGGGGGATCTGCCACAGAGCTAGCAGGCACAGACAAAGACACCTATCAAAGGCTGTACCTGTTTTCCACCTCCCCTTAAACCCAAAATAGCTGTTGTGCATTATGTCATGTCAGTTCTTCCAAACTGATCTAGAACATCCTAATCCCCAAATATAGCATCACTAGAAAGCTCTCAAGTAAGAAGAAGGAGAGGACAGAGAGATTAAATAAGCCTCCTATGCATGGTTCTCCACCACAGCTAAAACTCCTAAATCACACCCTGAGATGTGTTCTCTAACTTATTTCCTAAGACAGCTGTGTGCCTTATGAAATAATGTCCCCATTCTGCCATAACTGCATCAAGGGAACATCCACACAGATGGTCAGATGCAAGTAAAAAAGTCTCTGAGCCTGATAGATGGTAAAGGGAAAATCCCTTAACTTGCAGCCTATCTACCAAAATTTCACCACTGCACCAAGTCACAACTGACTCAGCAGGCAGGCAAGGGAAGTGCTTTGTGAATCCACCAGCCATGTATGCAGACGGAGGTATGGAGCTGGGCATGGAGCAGAGCATGCATCAGAGAGTCCAGATGTGGGGATGGATTGAGAGGAAGAGGGACAGCAGCTGCCCACTACGCATGGAAATTTGCAGAGGAAGAATGAGCTAAGCTATGCTTCCAAAGAGCTCCTTCTGCTGCAAGATGCAAAGGATGCAGCAGACATGTTCCAGAAGATCTGTCACAAGCTCTAACATTGGCAGAAATCAGATATGGTTGCAGATATTTAGCTTCAGCTTTTTGCTAGCAGATTTTCTTAGAGAAGGAAACCTTTCTTAGAGAAAGATCTGGGACACTGCCTCCTCCTTCCCCAGAAAAACCCCAAAACCAAACCCAACTCTATTAACTGAATTGGTGGACAATGGTATTGAGGAAACACCCAGTAGCAATGGAGAAACATACTGTAAAGCATAAAGTAGTACTGTGGTTGCATGCATTTTTTGCATACAGAGTATTTATAGACGCTAACCCGGGCAACTTCATATCTCTAGATATTTACTCTACGCTTGTCAAATGAAATTGCATTTTTCATCCCATTTTGACTGGAAGAGAGAATATGTTTGGACTATAAATTGTTTAGAATTACTTGTTAATGCTGTCGGCTTTTCTGTATCTGCTTGTAGGAGGGACAGGAGGGAGAAAACAAATAATACATTACACATAAAACCACAGTGGAGAAAAACAGAAAGCAAGCTCTGTTTTCAACACATTTAAACCGTTCAAATGAGAAGAATCAGTTGCCGTGGAAGCAGATCTGCAGCTGAATGAAACCTTCACCTGTCCAACATATGAAATATTTATTATCTGAGAGTGACTAGAGATTAAATAAGCCAGACATTCAATGCAGAAAGCAGACCCTGGCTCATCACCTCCATGATTTTCACAGGTCCTGTGGCAGTCAGATTAGATTTTGCCATAGAGAAAGGGAAGTGGGCTCAATTGCAGTATTGGGTGTCAGGAAAAATAAAACTAGAGGAAAGCAGCTTCTCAACTTTAATTTAACCAGGTTGGTGAAGGAAAATGATGATCCTCTGCTGTGTTTAGAAAAGCTGGAAAATGTTATCATTTCCAATTAGAGACAAGAACCCACTCTCTCTTTAGATAATTACTTTTCCAATAAATTATTCTTGGCCACTTGTTTCCCCATAAAAATGCCTAGTGTTTTTGCCTTGTATAAGTTGTTGGGTTGTTTCCCCTTCTTTTTTATTTCCTTACTTTGTGTGGGTTGACTTAATTTATTATGGGGCTGAAGCTTGGCAGAGATCCAGACACAACAATCTGAAAAATGTTCATACTAAAATTCAGTGATGGGATTCCTTGTTCATTTTATCTCAGACCCTCCCAGATAATTCAGTCCTGCAAAACTGAGCACAATTGATACAAAAGTGGGTATGTAATTCAGGTAATTTTATTTTTTAGAAAAATTCTTAGAAAAATACTTTAGACATTTCTTTTGCTGTAGACACAACCCTGACCATGAACTAAAGCCAAAGCCATTATTTAACAAAGTGATAAATTTGCATAGCTGCTTTCAGCAGTGAATCACACTTGGAAATAACATTTTTGCCCTTTATCACTTTCATTTCCCAGAAAATCTGGATTTCCAAGGTCTTTGGCATCCTTACTACAGCTAAACAGCTTTAATGTCTGCATTCTTAGATGCTGAAATTGTCTAATTGTTTAATAAACTGAAGGGTAAAAATAAAGATAAAAGTCCATTGTTATTAAATCATAAACGACACTACAATAAAGTGTATTTCTGCTAAGTGTGGTGTCCATGTGTGAAGTGACTGAAAAGTTGTAGGGAGTTAACACCCAACACCAACATATGATCACTTCTTTCAGTTCATGGCTGCTGCATTTGGCAATTGCATGAAGGTTTTAGCAGTAAATGTTGGATCAGGTAACATGATTTCAAGTCAGATTTACGGGCTCTTGGGTGCTGCACAGGAATGATCCTGCCCTAACAATTAAGTTGGAAGAGAGTGAAGAACAAGATGGGGAGGGGAGAAAGAACAGCAGAAAAAAAGAGGCAACACGGTATCCGAGCAGTGCCACTGAACAAACTGTGTATCACAAAACCCATGCACAAACTGCAGAAACATGGAGGTTCCTGGCTTCACAGTGGCAGATGACATTTATCTCTAGCCCCTTCCACAACACAATAGACCTTAAAATATTAATCAGTCCTCTCTTCCAGTTATGCTCTTTTGGCACAATTCCTGTGCCTTAATAGAGTGCACCTCTGATGGTGCAGGGCAGGAGCCCTTTCCCATATCTAGCACATAATACTCAGTTATACACTCTGGCTTTTCCTAGTCTCAGCCTTCATTTTCATTGCTTCTGTGCAAATAACTTCCTCCACATCTGTTACAGTCCCTTTGCCCTCTCACAGAGCGCTGCGCTTATGCTTTCCCAAGTTTGCCAAAAAGAGATTGCTAGGCTCCAAGTGCACCAAAAAAGCACAGAACGTGCCTTCTTTCCTGCCTTTCCATCTGCCTGGAATACCCTCCCTTCTTTCCCACCGTGGTACATCAAGTACCTTCCCTTTCTTTGAGAAAACTGAGAATCCATCTGTTCGGCAAGTTGCTCCATCTGCAACAACGGCAAGTCCAGTGATGTGCTGCCAATATTTCAACAAAGGGCTCCTCTAAACCCATTCCCCTGAGTCAGTAACTCAGCCCACGTACCCAGGGTGGGATGCTCGCAGACAGGAGGCGTGTCTGGCGGGCTCTATTCATTTGGTTTTCTCATTTCCACAAAATGCTTTCCCAAATCCAAGGAAAGAGGCAGCGCCATTTGGCAAATACATTTCTGTTACATGCCTCTTAGCCGAAGTGTTAATATTTGGGTCTTGGGAAGAAAAGATATCAAACAAAAGAACCCACTTTGTTGAGACACTTCCAGAGTGTGCACCTGGACAAAACACAAGGGATGACAATGGTAGGGAGGGATCTAAATCCCTTTAAGGGACTCCTCAGGACCCTGTGTCAAGCAAATTAGTGAAAGGGCCCCGGTTACAAAAAAGGAAATCATGCCAAGTTTTCCTTTTAGTGTGAGCTAGAGAAGGGTTGAGCTTTACAAGAGTGCCTGGTTAGTCTGAGGACAAGGGTGAGGGAAGAGGGGTGAACAGTTAAGGCAGACAGTTTTTCAGAAGGGAACTGCACACCACTTTTGCCATTCATACTTCTGTATCAGGTGTGAATACATATCATACAGTTCGTAAATATATATATGCATGGATGTATAAACATATGTGAATTAGACAGTTGCTTTTACAAACTTTGGCTGCTGCTTTTCCTTCAAAAGCTGTCCTATCACAGGCATTTTAGAAGTCCAGGCTTGATAGTTTTCCAAATGTGGTTATACAGAAGTTGACAGACGCAGGCCAGGATGCTCTGACTGCGTGCACTTTGGATTGACCACTTCTCCTGTTGCTATTTATTAGCTGCACAGTGTTAGATTTATGACAAGTTTCAGAGCCATATAAATGGCCAGCTGTCAAATTCAATTAAACTCCCAAATTTTTCAAAGGTGATAGTATAATATATTATTTGCTATTTTTTTTTTAAATCAGCAGTTTTTTGGATTTTTTTTGTAAAAAATA
Organism: Promerops cafer; assembly: GCA_013398275.1. NCBI lineage: Eukaryota > Metazoa > Chordata > Aves > Passeriformes > Nectariniidae > Promerops > Promerops cafer. The sequence continues at coordinate 2,165,112 of VZSE01013026.1, forward strand.
GGAGACGACTGCGTTGGAACACATGATCATACCACTTCAAATATTTTACCTTGATTGCTTGATTTAAACAAAAAAAAAAAGGAACCAAAACCCAAACCAATCAACCAAACAAAACACAATAAAACAACCAAAAATTGGACTCAACAACTCAGTGTTGAGTTCAACAGATGACTTTTGTTGGGTTTGAAGAGTAACGAATGCAAGATTAGCAGGAGTGGTTGCCATGACATAGTTTAGTTTGATAGCATTAAAATATAATACATGCACAAATTATAACACTACATAATCTCTATTTATATGCCAGAAAACAATTTTAAAAGTATGTTCTGCTTTTGTCTACTTTGGCTGCCACATAAATGGCAAAGTGTCAAGCCTCTTACCTAAAAATGCAGGCAATGCTAGTGTGTCTGTCCTGTAACGAGTTCTTCCAGAAAGAAATCCTGATCCTTATCTAGCAGAACACATCAGCACATTTTGGAGATCACCCATCTATAGCAAAACACTCTGGAACACATTTATGTTTAAAGCATTTGCTGAACAGGCAGAGATTAGGCAGGTGCCCAGTCAGTCTGTTGAGCTGTGACCTGTTTTAGGCTCCCACAAGATGCTCTGCCATGCCCAGAGCTGCCCTGAGCAGCCACTCCGCTGGCTCCAGCACCACGGGTCCTCCACGCAAGAGCTCTGAAGACCACGCCATATGAAAATAACAAAAGGCAAGTACAGCCCAAATCAAAGCATCACTGGGAACTTCCCTCTCAAGCCAGGAAAGACAAAAACTTCTTAAGCAGATGGCTGGTGTGGTCTGAGAGGACTGGAGGACTGCTGACCCAGGGCACAGACATGCAGAGCCCCAAAAATCCCACTAGCTAAATTAGTAAGGCATGATAGCATGGGTGGAACATAAGGATCATTCTCTCCTTTTTGCAGACAACATAAATAAAATGAGGTGCAGACAAAAACCCCAAAAGTTAAAATCTGCTAAAAATCTCCTAAAGCAAAGCTGTGACAGGAATTTGAAATTAATCCAGATCTGCTGAATTCTACTCTGATTCTCCAGCCATCTGACCAGCAACCCTCCTGGCTTTGAAAGAAGCATTCAAATCATAAGTAAAGCAATTTATATTTCCATCATGTTATCAAGGCAAGGAAGCAAAAATGTTTTGCAAAGAATTGCCCAAGTTACTTGTCACAACGGAGACAACTGAATCAGTTAAAGTGGGGCAGAGAGTTTGACACTCATAGAAACATTTTTCTCTTCCAAAGAGGTGTATGTTAATTGCTTTCTCATTTTTCTCTATTTTCTTCAAATCTCTTATAATCCCAGTAATGTGTCTGGCCCACTTTCACTTAGATTTGATCTTGGCAAAATACCTTATCAGTCTTCTCCCTAATCCATGCTCCCAGAGTAATTGCAAGGAAAGTCAGTTCATTTTTTCAGAGTGAGTTCTTTATAATCTATACAGCTCTCATCTATTTAAATCATGTGACCATGAATACAACATCCCATACAAAAAGCTCACTTTTCCTTTTGGAAAAAAAAATTTCCTGCTCTCACTAGTATATGAGTGTGCAGGAACACAAAGCCACCAGCCCAAACCTGAAGCCAGAGGGGTTATGTTAGGCCATAAGGGGTCCAGTAAGTTTGTGAGTGGGATGGTTTATAATGTACCATGACTTTGAAACATTCTGTATTTTCAGGCTTGTAAAGTGATATTCATCATACAAGCCAAGTTGGGAACTACATGAGAGAAACTAGCTGGGCTATGTCTCCTCTAGCATTCATACTTAATTCTCCTCTTCTACCTGTCTGCTACCAGCACAGTCTGCTACTGCACCACTTTTTGGCCTCAGTGCACCTTGTGTCCACACTGTGGACCCTTCTCTCCATGGATGCCACAGCCCTCTGCAGGAATGAAACCTGATGATCTAGTCATGACTTTCTACTGGGCCATCACTGCGTCATCTTCCTTTGCAAATGCTGCTTGCAAAGAGGAGAGAAGATGACATTGAAATGCATGAGTGGAACTGTCTTGTACTAAAATTCTGTGGTGATCATGTTAGTCTGATCCTTTCAGCTGACCACAAGCTTCCAAACTGAGAATATGAGTGCTGCTGATAGGAGCAAGTCAGTGACACAAGAAATACCCCAGCGTGAGCTCTGACAACTAAAGAGTGTCAAACTTCTCTCTTGCCTTCGTCTCTCTGAGAAAAGATCTATTTCTCAAAGGACAGACTTGATTCCAAAAGCACACATTAGCACTGAGGCTGGACAATACTGCATGCCATTAAAGCTTTGGCTGCAGCACAGTTGCATCTCCAACACACCTGAAGAACCAATCTTCCTCATTTTTTTCTACAGCCCTTGAACATCCCAGCATTCCAATGCAGTATCTTTCAGTCAAGCCTGTCTCCTAAGGCATATGTGCACAAATGCATGTACTAACAGACAACCAACCAACCAACCAGCAAGCCAACACTGTGTATACTTAGCCTACAACTTGCTCAGTATCTTATTTTAAATTATGTCTCCTCAAATTTTTTCTTCACAGTCCCTCAAACTTTTTTACTGCTTCAACTCTGTGTACAGCTGCTTCTTCATGAGGCAATTTTGTTGCTCAGTTAACTATCACATTAATCAGGTGAATGTGTCTCCCTAGTCTATCCAACAATTGCTCATTAAATCAGGTCTCCAGTACTGTTGAAAAATAATTAAAAACCTGTTTCCAATAAACAAGCTATAAACGCATTAAGGACAAAATAGTGCATAGGAAATGTATTAGAAACACAGGGAAAGAAAATTCTGACCAGGCACAGGCTGGGCAGATTTAGCTGAATACTGCTATAATTGCTCATAGTGTCAGGCTAATAGTAAAAAGAAAGTTATAAATATTCACTTCAAATTAACAATGAATGTATTGTGGCTGAATACAAGCTCCTTTTATGTTTGCTTCCTACAAAGAGTCATGCAAATTCAAAGCTTGTATGCTCCACTGTTTGTTTCCAGAATAGGGGGTATAATTGATATGGGATTTACACAGCTTGACAAAGCAAGGAAGGCCAGGCTCCCCAAATCTTTTGGATCCAATACACAAAGTTAATTAAACAAACTGTAAAGGAACTGCACCAGTTCCCTGCAACTTCTTCATCTAGCACCGTGCACGGGGATACCTAATTACAGTTTGTCAGCAACGGAGGTGATGAGAGAAACCTGCCATCAGGCAACCCAAACAAGTATAAACTAGAGGTAATAACACTTCCATTGGAAAAACAACAGACTAAATTTGTCAGGTAAGTGATTCACTTTGCTGTAATTGCTACACACAAAGTTAAATGACACAGTAAGATCTCAGTGACCAGATAAAATATGTCATTTTCTCCCCATCCAGTGAACCATGCAGTGCTGAACAGATGAGTCACCTTTCCCTGCCTACATTAAAGGAGAACAATTGGAAAAGATTTAAAATTTAGTTTGTAAATTGAGCCCTTTTAAATCAGCTTCAAGTCAATCACCCCATCTCCAAGTCATTCACTGATGGCAGAGGCAACTTAGCAAAAATGAGCATTCATACTTCGCAGTTCTTCTATATGTGTTTAGTTAGGATTCTGGTGCTTAATCTACTGTTCCACCTAATTAAATACTGTTAAAATTATACTTTAAGCTTCATCTCATATTTTGCTAGCACAACTACAATCTAGAAGTCTCCATTTTACATCAATCACTAATTTGCTCTCCGGCAGTGTAATTTCTTGTTACAAAGCACTCATCTCTAACAAGTCAAGGTGCGCTGAGTGCTCCTAACACCAGAGCAGCCACTCACCATGGTGAAACTGTGGCCCCAGAAAAAAGAATCTTTAGCTGTCTTCCTCCTGAAAGCCAGTGTTGGACCCCCAGAAGGAATTCCATGGCATGTGACAGAGGTCATACAAACACACTATATGCATATAGTTTTGGAAGGGTACTCCTGAACCATGGGTGTGCTGAGGACACACTGCCATCCTGCACGGCAGCTGAAGAACAAGCAGTAGAACCAATTTAACTCTATAGAAAAGCAATAGTAGAGAGATGATTATCAAATCCACAGAATTAGCAAATAACAAAAAAAAAAAGTGGATAAAACCTCACACTCACTATAGCTGAACTTCCCCCATCCTCTAGAAAGCAGATGCTTCTTGTAAAATAGCAGAAAGAAAAGGGAAAGGAGGACAGCCTGACAAGCAAACCAGCAATAAAAGTGAGATATTTATGTTGATTTTGTATCTGAGTGCTCTTCACACATTTCTGCAAGGTTTAGCTTTGCATTGTAAGCTTACTCGACACTTACTCGACAGTAACTTCCCAGCCACACTGTGCATTAAATTAGATAGTGTTTTCCTAGGTATTGTTTTATGTCTGCACTTCATGTGTAAAGATTCTCTCTGCTTGCCTCTTCAGGAGGCATACACGTCTATATAAGCATTACTTAAACTCACACAGAACATATGCTTGTGTGTAACCAAAAGCTTGCATGAGTGCATCTCTTCTGAAGTTCGCTTTTCATTAATATGGGGCAAAAAAAGCCTTTCAAAGGGAATCCAAATCCACTGCTTTTGGAAATCAATTATGTCTTAATGAATAAGTGTCAATCATCATCTATCCTAACGGCAATATCTTGAGAATACTGTAATTCTCTGCAATGATTTCTTGGAGATTGAAGCATATAGATACTTAGGGTTTTAGATATTTCTAAGCAAAATAATTAATTGTGCCTATTTTTTGCTCAACAAGTACATAGTGGAAAAGCTATTGAAAATGAAATACAATTTAAAGCAGTCCTTGCCCAAGAGTACCTGTGTGTGTAAAACATCAATGTTTTTGTCATGAAAATGCTTCAGGAAACTCTCATGGAAGAAGACAAATTGTTTTAGTCTCTCAAAAATTACAATCTTGGCTGCTTACCATTAAACTATACAATACATTCTGGTTTGTGAAGCCAAAGCTTTAGTCCTCAAAAGCTTTATGCAGTAGCCAAGAAAGCCAATGTTCAGCAAGTAAGAGTGAAACTTAACTGATTTGGTCACAACTCTTTCATTGTCTTTTATAAGCTTACAATGATCTGTATATTGTACTGATAAACAGTCCTTGCTGGCTAAGTAAATAATACTGATGAAATCCATCTGGTCTTTACTGTACATGTTTCTTGCAAGAAACATCAGTTTCCACAGGATTTCTTTCCTTTTTCCCAAGAAGGCAGAACTGTGCATGACCTGTCCCAAATGAAAAGGAAAAAACCACTAATTATAAAGCCAGATGTTTCAACAATAACCGTAAGATGATGTGGTAGGCAGAAAAACACCATATACGGTACTTATGTTAAACTATCCTGGTTCTGTGCTAGTTTCTACTCTGTTTTTCAGAGAAGGACAGAAACATTTATTGAGATATAACTAGCCTTAGAAAAAAATGTAAACTCCCTTTACAGTTTAAAGTTTTGCACCCTCATTCACTTCCCAGGTTGTTTCATACCTAGAAGCAGTGCTACTGAGTGTCTGTCATGATTGCAACCCAGTCAAATCTACCAAATCAAGGAAGTTTCATCATTTTCTTATCTTCTTTCATGAGACAGGTTTGTCCTATTTCCAGACCTTTATTACCGAACGGATATATTGAAGTCCATTGAGCTGGTTTTGACTGGAATAGAGTTAATTTTCTTCACAGTAGCTGGTAGGGGTCTGTGTTGTGAATTTGTGCTGAGAACAGTGTTGATGGCAACACAAGGATGTGTTTGTCACAGCTGAGCAGTGCTGACACTGAGTCAGGGCCTCTTCTTCCTCTCACCCCAACAGAAAGTGGCTGGGAGTGAGCAGGGAGCTGAGAGGGGACACAGCTGGGACCCCAGCTGACCAAAGGAATATCCCATAACATATGGTGTCATGTTCAGCATATAAAGCTGGGGGAAGGAGAAGGAAGCGGGGAATGTTAGGAGTGATGGCGTTTGTCTTCCCAAGTCACCATTACATGTGATGGAGCCCTGCTTGGGGATGGCTGAACACCTGCCTGCCCATGGGAAGTGGTGAATGGATTCCCTGTTTGAGTTTGCTTGTGTACTCAGCTTTTGCTTTACCTGTTAAACTGCCATTATCTCAGCCCAGGATTTTCTCACTTTAACCCATCTTATTCTCTCCCTCATCCCACAAAGAGAGGGAGTGAGAGGATGTGTGGGGCTTAGCTGCCAGATGAATTAAAACACAGCACCCATGTAAGACCTAGCATTCATATTCTATATGTACATATTCCATAAACATATCCTATCCTTTGCTGTAATATACTAGAAAATATATTTTGTATTAAGTAAGAGATCATTCTTCCATGCTATTAGAAATTCTGACATACAAAGTCTGTTTAACTACCCTAAATCAAGCCAAATTTATTGACCAGAATTTCAGCTCATAATACATTTCATGTTGCAGCTTTTTAAAGAGTTTATAAATTCTCTACTTAAAAATGGAAAAAAAAAAAAACAAAAACCTTCAGGTAGAAATGTTTAACTTCTTAATTTGCAAAGGCACACTTGGGTTATTTCATTGAAAAATTGCTTAAAACATAATTATATTTCAAACAGAACCAGTTTCCATTCTCAGTTTTTGACAAGAGTTTTTAAAAGTCTTGACTTTAGTAACTTCACAAGGAAAATCTCCTGGGGCAAAAGTATTGCAAAAGCACACTATGCAAAAGACATACATCCACTAAGATGTAGATTATTAGAAACAGCAAGAAGAGATGCTTTATATTTATATGGAAAAGCAGACCTATCAGTGATAATAATTACATCCATTAGACTTGATCTTATTTTCAGTATGGAAGCAGGCATGTTTTAATATTCCAAACAACCACAGAATACTTTCATTTGTTTTGTTCATTAAAAAGAAAAGAGAGCAAAAACACTGCAAATAAATCTTATTCATGGATACAGATATCTCAGCTCATAAAATCAGTAAGCTCTCAGCACGTGTTTTCTACTGGGTATTATAAACCAAATGTATAAAATGCATGGTTCCAGAGAGAAGTATATGGTTTTGCAGTTCACTGAATCCTTTCTTTAGCAACCTTTCCATTTCTCATCTGTGTAAGTAAATGAGAGCAAACCCAGTGGGTTCTGAAAACAGACACAACATTTCTCCTTTATTTAAGAGTTAGATGAAAACAGCAAACTACATAAAGAGAACAGAATTCATAGAAGCACAGAACAACATAGGCTGGGGGGCATCTTTGGCAGCCACTTGGTACAATCCCCTGCTCTAGGTGCGACCAAGTCAGATCTGGTTGCTCAAGACTGTCAGGTTTGAATATCTCCAAGTGCAACCTGCTCTAATGCTTGATTACATTATTGTGATTTGGTTTTTTGTTTGGGTTTTTTTCCCCCTAATATCCAAGTGGGATTTTCCACATTGCAATTTGTGTCCATTCCCTCTCCTATCACTTTCCCCTTACAAGAAACATCTAGTAGGGGGCTTCCTTATATCTCCATCAGACAGCTGAAGACAACATTTCAGATCCTGAAGATAACATTTGTGTCTTTCCTCGAAATTATTTTTGTCAAAACTCTTTTGTGGCAAAGCTATTGCAAAGGCATGCTGTGCAAAGGTATAGCTCCATTAATGTGCAGAAGATAACAGCTGAAGATAACAAACAACACCAAACAGACTCAGTTGTCTCAGTTCCATCGTGCCTATCATATGCTCTATCACCACTCAAGAAATCTCTAAAGTGTTTGTTACAAAGACAGAACGTACAGGTGATGTCCAAGCAGTGGCCAAGCCAGCTGACAGATTATTATCTACTTCAAAGGGCTTTTGGTCAAGTCCTTCTTTTATATGTGTACTTGAATGAACAGTAAGAAAGGCAGCAGGAGAGGAAAGATTGGGTATATCAAAGAGCTGTTTAGTTCAGGTATCTCTGCTTTCAGTTTAAAGATTTTCTCATAATTGGAATTTAAGCATCTCAGTCCTTATGATATCAGACATTATACACTGATGTCTTCAGAAATAAGTATCTAAATGTCCTGGTACATAATTTGGTTTAAGATGAAATGGTACATTACACCTATCTGTTCTACAGCAGGAGTGGAAATCTTTAGATTTAATTTGCCAAGGATTTTGTTCTTTCCTGGTTACTGCACCCAGTGACCAAAGTACAGTGTGTACAAATAGCTGGTAAGTGGGAGAGAGCACATTGTCACATTGCTGGCAAAGCACTGATCATTGAATTCTTATTAAAGTTCTAATGTTTAGATACATCTTAACTTTCAGCTTTCAGCACTGGAATTCATCTATATCTGTGTGTACCTTTATTCTCTGACATTTCATGATTTCCCTTGAGACTATAAGAAAAAAGAAGCTGTTTATACACACATCAGATCCAGAAATTGATTCACTTTCCAAACAGAAACATGAACTAATAGGATGGTGAGATTGTGAATCACATATTCTGTGACTTTAAGGCAAGCTGATAGTCATAAAATGAAGTTCCCTGGAGACACTGAAACCCAGCAGACCATATTAGAGTATATTTTCTGAATAATTTGTTATTTTTTGTCCAATGAAATACATATTTTGAGTCAAACTTAGAATAACACGATTATTTCTGTCATCATCACATACTGATTTGAATTCATTTTAAAAAGTCAGCTACGAAAAAGAGAATTTGCAAGTATTCCTTCAAAAAGCCTCCCACCACTAAGCCAACTCCAAGCTTCCCTGTTCCCATTCCTCTCAAGCAAGAAGTGCATTCGCTACCTATTAGATATGAAGTGGCTGTAAGTCATTAGTATTGCACTTTTTCAAGGATCTTATTTTTTCCCCTGTGTTTTTGAAGGCAGTCAGCCAGCACCATTTGCTGTATGTGGCATACATCTGCAAGAAATGCAAACCCATATAAAATTCCAGCTTTCAGACAACTCAAGCTAAATTACTAACTTGAAGTTTCAAATATAGGCTTGTTGCTGTATGCAGCAAAGACTCAGCACAAATAAAGGCAATCCTCTGTCCTAGAGATCATATTAGACACAACTAAAACAAGCTGCTGTTCTTGAAAGAGGAAGTTCTCATCTGCTAATTTCTCTATTTCTTTTCCTAATTATTCCTTGAGCTTGTTGCACCTTCTTCAATACTGTGATGGAGTGAAATTTTGGCTAGTAATAGCATTTGAAAACCTCCTGAAAAAAGGAGGAGGTTCTTCTGTTATTTTGATATATTTAGATACAACGAGGGATAAAAAGTGGATTTATTTGAATTTTAGGAAACAGAGGGTCTGGCTCTTCAGACATGGAGATGATGACAGAAAAGGTGCTTTGTGCTCTATAGCACTCTCTTTGGACTGTGTGAATGAGAAGATCTCATAAATAGCCAGACCAAAAGGGAGATAACACCTTGAAAGTAAGATAGAAAAGTCTTCATTTGCTTTCTCAGGAGGAGAGCTTCCAGTCAAAGAGGAAGTTTGCAGAGGGTTGAGAGATGTAATTATAGTAATGGCATCTTTAGTTGGCTTGAAATGACAGACATATTCTTAGCCCTCTAAAAGCTCTTAAGATCTTTCTTAGTTAAGGCCCCATGAGCTTGAAATTATTTTGAAACAAGTGGCTTTATGGCAAAGCTGACTCTCCGTTCTTTGTGTAGACAGAAATTAACAGCTGACACACCAAGAGCATACCAAGGCAAGTCAGGGAAGGGCTTACACTTAGATTACTTACCGGAGACAGAACACAAACCAGAAACATGGCACTGGATGATGCAAGACAAACCAAGCAAGAAAAAATAAATTTGTGAGTTAAAACTGCAGAGATAAAGGAGATGCTTCACAAACAAATGAGGTTACTGATGCTGGAGGTATGGAGGGAGGTTCCCATGTCTTGTGGGAGTTCAGCTGAAAAATGGAGTGGGAGGAGGAGACATCCCAAATGAGATGTGAGAATGATGAGAGAAGAAGGACACAAGCACAAAAGCAAAAAGAGAAGAAAAGGTCAATAAGACAGAAGTAAAATTAAAGTGACGTGCTTCTGAATACTCTTGCAGTTATTATATAAATTACATACTTTAGCTGTTTAAAGAAGAATTGTATTATTGAAACCAATATAAAACTGTCAAGGTGCTCCATACAAACACAAGCTTGGGTAATGTACCTGCCCTGCAACATTTACCATCAATCTGAACCTGGCAAATCTCATCCATTCAGTCGTAAATATCTGCCCAAAACCTCTGCCAGATCGGCACTATTTCCAAATTTCAGCTATATTTACACACCCACAGTTAGCAGCTGACAAGTCATATATGAGGGAAATTGCCTCCCTCTAAAAAAGAGCTTCTGTCAGAGCTGCTCTGTTTCACATGGAAATAATTCAAAGGAGTTGTCATGAAAGAGCAGCTATACCCAGAATAGTTACCACAACAGACATTTTTACTCAACACCTATTGCAGTATTTTTGCACTACTTTTGTTAAACTGCTGAGTGAAGTACCAAAGATAAGTTTTCTTTTTTTAACTCCTCGTAACTGCATGAAGCTAGCAGAAAGAAAACAAACAAACAAACAAAAAAAACCCAACAAAACAAAGCAAAACAAACAAAGGGGGGAAAAAAAAAGATTGAAAGGTCCAAGCAGTGTTTTTAAGGTAAAACTTCAAACACAGGCAGGTAGACATTGCCCAGATATGGGCCCTGTGTACTTCATTAGTTCTTGATAAGCACTGTCAATGCTTGGAAAGGTAGGGATGAGATAAGCAGTCTCACCCTGTGCAGACTTGGTGCTGCAAATCTGGTGGAGAAGGGGAGGAAACTCCATACCTTTCAGAAGCTGCCACCTTCACACCTAATTCTGGCAACAACAGCAGTGCCTTCTCTGGGAGGACCCTTTGTATTTTCTTTTTCTAAATCTTTTTTTCCTTTCCCTCCTTCAGAGGACCAAGAAGGTGAGGAGACATCATTGGAGATAAATGGGGAGAGCAGACTGCCTTTTACGAGCTGAAATGATAACACAGTGCTGGATGGTGACAAGTCTGCAAGCTCCAGGAAATGTGAGCTCAGAGACTCATATCCCAAAGAAAGGAGGATGCAGAGGGAGGGGGATTTTCAAGGGAGAAAAGAGCACCCACTAATCATAGAATGGCTCAGGTTGGAAGGTACCTTAAAGAACATATAGTTACAACCCTGCTGCCACAGGCAGTGATACTTTTCCCTAGACCAGGCTGCTCAAAGCCCCATCCAACCTGGCTTTGAACACTTCCTGGGATGGGGCATCCACAGCTTCTCTAGGCAACCTGTGCCAGTGACTGCTACAGCCTTCTGCACCTTCTCCCCAGCCTCACTGTGTCTGCAGAGCTCCTCACTCCTTTTCCCCAGTTGTTCTCAGAGAATTGATGGGGCAAGATAACTTTCTCCACACTGACTCTTGTCTGTCTAGGACATCTCCAGCAGCTCAGCTATTATCTCAAACCCCTTTCCCTTATTCTCTGCATCCTAAGCTCACCCCGCTACTGCAGAGCCTCGGGCTCTGTCTACAGGGGCAGAAAACCTGGCACTGGTCCCTCACAGAGTTGAACATCTGAATGGCACACGCGTCCCTCTTGTGACATGTGTCACCTCTTCAGCTGGGCAAAGAGACACATAAAGGCAACATGCCTTTACATCCAGTTTTCAAACCCTTGCAGTGACATGGCACTGGGCATGGGGGATACTAAAATATAGTTGTACCACCCAAAATGGCACTTTATGCTTTCATTTTTTTCAGTGTCAATCCTAGATGAAAATTTCCATAATTTTGCTTTGAAAGTAATTTAAGTAACTGCTTCATTCCCTAACCTAAGAAAAGGGAATACCATAAATGTCACAGTAATTTCAGTTACTTACAAAAACATTCATAGAGATTTTAGTATCACCTCCTATATGTGAGCAGTATTGCCTTAAGTAAGTGAGTCCATAAAGAACAGGTTTTACTGTAAGGTAATATTAACCTTGGTGAAATAATCAGTACTCCTGAAATCTCTGGTTTGGTTGACATACACACTTGCTCCAGATAAACCTAAGGTAAAAAGACGATATGCAGCATTGAAGACAACTTGTGAATTTAGGATAGCCAGTGAATTTTGGATCCACTGAAAGCATTACAATGAAATGAAGTACAATCTTTCCTTAAGTGCCAAATTTTCTGTCTGGTTTTGTTTGGTTCACATAACAACCCAAAATTTAGGTATCCATTCTTTTCAAAGCAGCAACTCGGATAGCAAGCATGAATAACTGATGTTATGCCTATATATATATATAGACATGCTAGCCTTTGGACTGTGCTGTGCCACAAGTTATCACAGCTGTAAAACAGGCTGGATAAACTTGAAAAGAAAATATGAACCGAAATCCTGCTTTGCTGAACAGCATGCCTGGTAATGATCTCAGCTCTTAATACAATGACAGAATTCCCAGGATCTGCAAAATTCCCACCCCGCTGTATCAAAGCAGGTTTCCTTTTCCCTCTTCCAATTTTTTAGACTCGGGGCCATCACTCAATGGGTTTGAGGACTCAGTAGTTCATCTTCTTGTTATACAGATAGGGTGGGAGAAAAGATGGGAGACAAACTTAGTTAATTTATCCTAGGCTGGCACCCCTCCTTCTGCAAAGCATCCAGTGCCTGCCTTGGCTCATTTTCACACGTTTCCTAAGCCGTGATAGAATGATATGGACATAATCCTTGGCATTTTGTCACTGCTGTCCAAAATGTTCTCAGCAGCAACAGTGAGTATTGTCCAACATAATCAGACATTGAGTAATGTGAAACTAAAATAAGACAGAGGGACCAAACAATAATAGCCAAGGCTCCCCTCCACAAATGGATCCAGTCCACGAACCAAACCAGATGTACAAAATGCTCTCAAACCAGCACCATGCATTAAATCCACATCCTCCTACCCCAGGGCTCTGCTGTGCGTTTGGCAGTCTCTCCCAAAATGTTTAGCTCCCTTGCCCATTTTCTCCTTCAAATGACTGCTAATAACGAGAAGCAAACATGCCCACAATTTGGGGACAGGAGTGACTTTCAAAAGGAAGAGCTATCTTTTTTTTTTAATCTATTTGATGCTCTAAAATACGCATTTCTCTGTCTTGTTCTGATCACACTTTACTCTTGGCCAAGAAGTAAGCCAAGTACTATGCTTCACAGGCTGCAAACAAAAAACCAAACCAGAAAGCATTGCTAGTACCTGGACAAACAGCCATTAATTATTTAGGTGTGCATGCCAGTACCAGTCCATCTGATTCTGAAAAAGAGTCTGGGCACATATTCCAGGAGTGTTCAAGATGGGAAGTGCTCGGTACTTTTACAGAAGGGTGATGAGTGCAAGTGCCTTAAATGCCAATATGGAAGGCTACACCAAAGTCTTTGTCAAGCTTTGAACACAGATCTGTTCCATAGCAAGAAACTTTGATCCAGGTATTTTGGAGGGTAATAGATAAAGGCTGTGCATTACCCTACAAGACATCAACCACTGAAAAATCATAGCACAGTTTTATCTAAGATAGTTCTCCTCATTGCAAAGTGAATATGGTGACAAAACCTGAGGTAAAGCCTGAAATACACTTGTTTGCACGTGGAAAATAGGAACAAACTATACACCCAAGCTCATACCTGCCCACCACCAGATGAGCTGTGAGATGAGATGAGCCATGAGACAGGAAATGTTAACATCACTCAGGCCACTGCTTCATCTTCTGTAGCATCATGTCCCTGGATTTTTTTCAGAGACCAAGCCCAGGCATGAAGCTACTGACCTAGTCCTATCAAAGTTGACCATTCTCTACAGAGCAGCATAGAAAAGAAAATAATACAAGAAGTCAACAAGCATCTGCTTTTGAAACCTTTATCACACCTTTTGGGGACTTTCCTCATCCCCCATGCCCACTACTTTTTTAACAGGGACTGCTGCCCCTACTGAAGTTGCACAGCTGCACTACAAAGGACCTCTGGTTTCTGTGAATTCAAGAATAGCAAGCAAGGAAATAGCTACATGTGGTTACCATTTTGTATCTTTATTCATTTTTTTCCCTTTATTATCTGCATAACATCTTTGTTGGAACTTCTCAATATTCATTTTAAGTCTAGCAAGTATGATGAAGTAGCTGAGATAAGCTGCCTCGCTCACTTAGACATTACATCAGCATACCCTCTCCAGAAAGGATAAAATATTTATGATGATTAATACAACAGACATTACAGACAGAGCATTTCAGGAACATCAGAACAGATTAAAATTTAAAACAATAACATACCTAATAGCTTTCTCTACTTTGGGATCTGAAGGGCTGTACTGAGGGTCTTTAACCACTTCAGAAATAACATTAAAAGACATTCTTATACAATTTGTATTTAGGTCTGGTGTGAAAGTCAAGTGAAAAGCATGCTAAATTCAGATTATAGTCTTTTTAAACTCACAGTGGGCAGGGAAAGCTGATGCCATGTTTAATATCAGCAAGCACCACCTGTGTAACCTGAAGCATTGCTCATTTCATTGATTGAATGAGAAGCAATAACCCTTTGGGAATGATCAGCAGCCATTTTAGTCCTGCTTGATGAATGCCAGCTGAATGTGGTGTAGATCAGCTGCAGTGTGGGATGGAGCTGTGAGATGCCTTGCTGGGACCCTCTCCCCCAAGAGCTCAGCAGCTGTTTGTGCTCAGACCTGTTCCTCCCTCCCTGCCTACACTGTGCTGTAGCAGTGCTGTGTCTGGCCCTGTGTCTTCCTGGTCCCAGCCCTGGCCAGGAAGGCCACTGCTCCTGCACTGCCACCTTCATAGCTTCCCTGGCCCTTAGAAGCAGCCCTGATGCAGGGATGTGTGGAGACATCCCATATTTCCCATATTATACCACAGACCCATAATTTCTTAGAAAGGTTCTCTACTGTTTTTTAATAGAACCATAGAATCATTTGGGTTGGAAAAGACCTTCAAGATCATTGAGTTCCACCATTAAACACTAACCCAGCACCGCCACCGTGATAAAGGCCAGAGCTTCATCAGCCTGACATTTCCTGTAAGACCAGCACTTCTTGTAAGTCTGAATTGTTCAGCCTGGAAGAGACTGTGGGGAGATCTCATCGTGGTCTTCAACTTCCTTGTGAGGGTAAGAGGAGGGACAGACACTGATCTCTCTCATGACCAGTGACAGGATCTGAGGAAATGGCCTGAAGCTGTGTCAGGGGAGGTTTAGGTTGGATATCAGGAAAAGCTTCTTCACCTAGAGCAGCCTCCCCAGGGAAGTGGTCACAGCACCAGCCTGACAGAGCTCAAGAGAAGCATTTGGACAACGCTCTCAGGCACAGGGTGTGACACTTGGGGTGTGCTGCACAGGGCCAGGAGTTGGACTCAATGATCCTTGGTGGTCCCTCCCAACTCAGAATATTCTGTGGTTCTAGGAAAAATAACAAATCTCTCAAATTAAGTGGTTTTACACACTGACCACAACTGAGTGAAATCTTTGTTTTCCCCGGGCTGGCTAAGCAATAAAGACAGGCTGCAGCTGTGGCCCTCAGGATGGAGAAGTGTTTGCTGGACAGAAACAACTGAATCTTCCCAGAGCCCATCAGGCATTCAGAGGCTGGAATGCTTTTGAAAGTAAGGCTGTGCAAGAAAAGCAGGGTGATATCTGTTCCAGACCACAAATACACTGAGGAAAATGCTGATGAGGGATTTCTCAAGCATATGTTTATACTGTGTAGGAGAGAAATCTGAGTTACCACAGAGGACTTAGTAGCACATGCTGGAGGCTTTGTGCTGCCTTGAAATAAATAAAAACATTTTTTAAATTCTACATAAGGATATTTTCTGAACTCAGTAAGAACTGCATTTAGCTTGCGGGAATTTTATATTATACCTAATCCTGAATGATAACATAAAATTTACCACAGAACTAAAAATTAGCAGTTGCTTCTTTATGAATGTCACCTTTTGCTCATTATGTTTCTTAATCACAAACAGGATAACATGAAAACAAATATACCTGATGTGTTAAAAGGATTCATTTTGCAATCCTGCAAACAATTATGAGCAAATTCAGCTGGGAGAAACAGTTTACTTGAGAAAAAGATGAAAGCTGGGACTTGCTTAAGAACATTTTATCACACACTAAAAAAAAAGCCATTAACAAAGAAAAAAAATGGATACTTGCCTGAATCATCACAATGGCCTAGTGAAGTAAAAATAGATATAAAAAATAATCCACCTCAGGGAACATGGGGAAATGGATTGCAATTAATATATATTAGGTGATTAAGAAAAAAATGAAAGAAGGAAAAAAAAAATCAATGTTATGTAGACTAAAGGACATCATCAACTTTCTAAGTATGACAAGCAAAAGAGGAATCTCAGCAATAACATTAGTGCTTTTCTGGACAGAAATTATAGTAATGCCAATAAAGATGCAGGAAAGTTAAACATGCTCAATAAATAGATCTCTTCTGCTTTTGTGGGTGAGAAGAAGCTTCTCTGAAGTTTGCTTTTCCACACTAAGTGTGCCTCTCTGCCAAATGCACTTTTTTATTCCAGTTTCATGCTGGTTCATTTGGATTTTCAAGTGTTTTGATGGTCAGTGTTTATTTTTTTATTGTCTTCTACAGTGTTTCCTCAGATTGAGCTTTTCTTCTCTGTGTCACTATTTGGTAAGTGAACCTGAAATGACTGTACAAAGAAGTAAAGTTTGTGACATTCTCAGGAGATGCCTGCGATCCCTCCATCACTGTCCTCGACCCACCCCTGGCATGATACATAGGTGCAGTTTACTGAGCTACTTTGATGTTTTAATTCACACTCAGCTATGATAAATACTTTCTTTGCTTGTAAAATAGCTTGGAAGCATATTAAACAGCAGCCGTATCAGCACTTTTGTATAAAAAGCTAAATTAGGAGGTTTTGAACCACCAGCATTGATTTTTAATTAATCTTAGACAAATAGAGAAATTCCAGAGAAGTGGAAGACTGCTAAAACTATGTCAGTTTTGTAAAAGGTAAATAGAATGACCAAGGTCTAAACAGACCTATAAGCTCTTCATTTATCCTATAGGAAAAACCCAGAGTGCTTGCTATCAGATATCATGCCATAAAGCTATTGTTAATCTTGCCCAAACAAGCTTCACTGATGACAGGGGTTTACTGAACCAGACAACAAAAAAATCCCTAATGGACTTGGTTGAAGCAAAAAGCATCCTGGAACTCGGACCAATTTGAAAAAAAAAAAAAACAGTCATCAAAAATTTAAAAAAAAAAAAAAAAAGAAAAAAAAAAGAAATTTAAAAACCCACCTAGTTTTAATCCTTACCAGTTTCCTTGTATGTCCCCCCAACTTTACAGGGCTGTTTTCATTTAGCCTTAAGTAGACGAAAACAGTAGAGAATTTAAGCTGAGTAATTACATAGCAAAAAGAAAACTCCCATTTGATGTATTAGGCTATCTTCTAGAACACTATGCTTTTATTTTCAAAACATTTCTGGATTATTTATATATCTTTGGGTTGCCTTTTTTTTTTCCAGATCAAGAAGTAAAATTTAAAAAACACATGGAAAAAAGCATGCTCTTTATTCACCATTAAGTCTTCATGAAGTCCAGAGCCTTTAAGTGTAGGTGTAGAGAATGACATTGATCTTTCCTTGTGGATTGCTTTTATATGTCTTTTGTACATAGTTCATATTCATCTAAGGAGCTAAAGAAATATCAGTGCAATGAAGGTAAACAAAGAGTTTAGTGACTTTCAAAAAGTTTTGAGGTTTCAAATATTTTGAGGTCTATAATGTCATATTTCTTTGGTGATTTTTTTAAGAAAATGTGAGACAATCACTGTTGCAAGAAATGAAACTTCCTAAGAACAAATATTTATGGGGTGTCGCTCACAGTTAAAATAAGCTTTTGCAACATATATGTAGGTTAAGAAATACCATAACACAATTAGCTGAGGTATGAATTAACTTCTGGCTTCCCATGTTGTAGTACCTTGAACAGTATTTTCTTCCCCAGAAGAAACAGTCTGGCTTCTATTTATCAGTCATTCAAAAAGAGGGCTCTCGACACGTCCGAAGGCCGTGTTTAGGAAGCGTTATTTGCCCGTAAGAGTCACAGATCGCTAAGCAGATTTACGGGCTTGTATCGAAGTTATCCTCGCTAATCTTCGCTTAAGAGTAAGCTGAGCCTGATACCACAGCTAAGCAGCTTTCAGTATTGTATTGAGTTATGCTTCGCTGCTCGTAGTGTCTTTTTTTTCCTGCTAAATGATCAATCTCAATTTCGGCATTGGGGGAAAAGAAGGATGAAAGAGGATGGAGGGAAGGCAGTGCTAGTCTTCACTTGGCCCTCTGTAAAGCACAACAATTCCTGACCCACTGATGGTTTCTGTGTTGAACTGGGCCACAGAGAATTCCAAAAGCCTGGCATGAGGAGTGTTTGAGCAGGGAGTGATTAACCATGTACATCACAGACACTTGAAGGTAATAATGCAATACATTTACAATTAATACATTCAAAGCATCTAAGAGACTGCCTCATGACTGTGAAAGTCACTAAAAATTTAGATTATTTATAACCAAATATTTTACCTTCTTTCTTTAATTGTTCTTCAGAACTTCTCTCTTACAGATAGGGAATATGAAGCATCAAATTCTACTTTCCTATGTATGTATAGTTTGTAGAAAGAGAAAAAAAAAATTCAGCGTAGTGACTGATCTACAAATTGAATTACTGTGATCCTCTTTGTCAGGTAAAGAAGCTCAGTCTGCTACTCTTAGCAAGAAATTTTTTTAAAAAGGTGTTAATTTATAATTTTTAAAAGAATCCTACTCCTTATAAAAGATAAAAGTCAGTAAACTAAATAATCTCTCTACCCATTGCTGCCCAAACAAGAAGTAGAGAATATAGAAGAAGCCTGCACACCTGGGGTAAACCTCAGTGCTCTCAGGACAGTGAAGATGCAACTCTCAAAGCTGAAAATCCTCCCTAGCAATGCCTTGTCTCCAGGCCTGAGACCTAGGACCAGCAAGAGTGCAACTGGCACTTTTGCAGTCTGTGCTAGCATACAGAACTAGCTCTAAATTACATACAGCACCACACTTTCAGATCTCTGTGTATCACATTCAACCCTGGATTACACCTGGAAGATTATACAATGGAAGGAACAGGAAGCCAGTGTACCACATACCCTCCACATGATACTACGTAAACTTTTCACCTTGCCAGCAGTCTACAACAGTACCACTCCTATCTCTGTCTGATGCTAAAACAGACATGTCTGTCCCTCCAACACTCAGTGATCAACTACTCTGAGCAAACAAGGAAATTTTATCAGAATTACAAAATTATAGAATATAGAAATGTATCAGAATATCAGAAATTTTTATTGGAGTACCATTCTTTTTGTGATTATGTAACACTGAAAATTTACTCTGCACAGTACAGCCATCAAACATTTTAGCTGCATGTGTTCCTGCATCCCCACCATTGCAGTGGGCCTGCCAAAGTCCTGTCCTGCCAGCTAGGATTTGACATGCTGTGAAAAGAGACCTTGAAATCAGAGCTGCTGTGCAGCTCGACTTGCTGATAACTGATCTATATGAGATAGCATGACAAAATGTGAACAACGGTGCTTGACATCCCACATGCTATCACATGCCAGAAATGTTTGGAGGGTGGAACAGAATGACATAGAAAGAAATTATGTGGAGCATATTTTTCTTTCCATGCTAGTTAAGTGACATTGTTTTGGCAGTTCAGTCTGATGGAGTAAGTACAGTATCCTATATATTTTCTGTTTTGAAGAGATACATTAATCTGACAGAGAAAAGATTTGACTTCCTTTTATTCCAGTTGAAGTTGCATATATTTAAATGCAAAGTACACATAATTTAGGCGATTGCTTGTAAATAATCTCATAAACTGAACCCCAGGCCATCACACTTGTTTCTATAAACAAGGTAGAAGACTTCATTCTCTCTACCTGAATTTTCTCAGCAGATTCATAGTAAACATATATTAAAGAAAGACTATATATAATAAGGTTTTTTTCCTAAAAGCAACAACTGATGAACACAGAGCTTTTTCCAAATCAGCAACTGAGAGCATTTTGCAGTCTCTCAGAGAAACAAGCGGCTAAAGCACAGACATTGCAAAGTTTCATCTACCAGGGATCAATAGCTCTGGGATACAGCTTGTGCACAGAAAAAGCTTTGCTTCCCTCTCCATTAGGGGTCTTCCTACTCTAAAAATCAGACCACAGAAAAGAGTGGAGGGGAAACAAGAAGTCCGCCTTGTCCCTAGAGAAAAATGTCTAGCTTTCCTTGGCAGAACTTTTTCCCCCTTACATTCCTCAGATTTTAATTGTTTGGGGTTTGTTTTAATTTTGTTTGTTTTTCTTTTTCCCAATTATTTTCCAGCTCTACCCTCAGTCTGAGAAAAATCCAGAGTTCCACTCAAATGGCTGCTTTCCTATTTAAACATACTAACGACTGCCTTTCTCACAAGCTTTTGTTTAACGTGTTCCTTTCTCTGTTTTCCTGAGGAGTCCCTATTCCTCTTTGCACCTGGTAGGAAACAAATGCTTCAAGATGCAGAACATCCCGAGGGCTCCTTCTCAGCTGACGCTGCCATTATATGGACGGTGTGCCATCCCTGGCTGGGCTGTGATTTTTTTTTATTTTGCTTTTTCTCAGCAGAAACAACAGCCATTGACCCCCTTGCCATGCACCTGCCTTTTTACCTGTCCAATCTTACATCCAAACACGCCACTAAAGACACTGCAATGGATGAGCTGTGTACGCACTAACTCAGGAAGTGATTTGGTAAAATTAACATTTAGAAGCAGGCACCAGTAGTTATTTCACACATTATTAACTTATATTACAATTCAAATAAGCTTACAGCTGGCAAAAAAAGTCTCTTCTGTAAAGTGATCTCAAACATAATAGGCTTAATCAGAGATAAATTAAATTAGTCAGTCATGCATACTACAGCATATTAGCACTGAGTAGTTATTAAATACATTTTCTGTTATCAGTTGTGCAGGCAGTATTGTAGCAAACAAAGTGCATGGGAAACCAGTAAATAAACTTTATGTTTGGGAGGCTACATGTTTGACATTTCCTAGGTTTTATCAAATGTTACACGATCTTTACCACTATAACTGCCACCAGGTTAAGTCCCAATAAATGATTCAACTTCACTCCCAGGCAATTAGCCAAAAGCAGAGCAGACAGAACTAATGAATACCTAGACAGCAGATGTTCAGTGTAGTTTTGTGTTTTGGAGGAGATTTCTTCCATGTCAGTTTTTGGAAAGAAAAAAGCGCGCATGGATGAGTCATAGCTGGTAGACAATTGATAAAAAGGAGACAGGCAACATTTCTATTTGTTATAAAATTAATCTTTGTGTTTAGGGCTTTTCAAAATTTATTTTCTTCTTTGGTTTCACAACTACAGTTTGAAAAGGTCTTGTAATTGTGTGCAAATATTGAAAGGCATTGCTGTTGCCTTGCTGCTATAGTAACTTCTTTTTCCACTGCTGTTATAGCAGCCAGCAGCATCACCTTCATCTCCAGCTGAAAATTTGTGAGAAAAAGAATACAACACAAAATCGCTCACATGTGCTTTACACGAAGAATCATTACTTTTGTGATAGGATCCTAAACCCATAGTTTTGTTCTCTCATCCATCTTTCAGAAATCCATCAGTACAATACTTGGAAATATCATAACTTGCTGAGCCTGACCCGAAGACTTGGGAGCACATCTGACATTCTCTTACATTCTGCACATTTAAAACTCAATGTAAGGTGACAAGAACATTAAGCTGCCCACAGACCAAAATGTGAAACTAATCAGTATCTGTTCTGAGCCACAGGTACAATAATTGGAAAATTAAAGTGCCTGTGAACTGCTAGGGCTGGCTGCATCAAAAAGCAACACCTTGAAATGATTAATGAAGACAAATATATGCAACTATTTCTATCGACAACAACTTCAGACAATTGCAGACTAAAAAAATAACACTGTAGTTCTCATTTATTTTCTCTAAACCTTGCCGCTTCCAAGAATCACTTGCTAGGAAATGTGTAGGCACTCACAAGTTAAAAAGTGTTTTAACTGGAAGCTCCTATAACTCAGTTGTGGAAAACACAGGTTCTTTGCTGTGCCTCCTGTAACTGTTGTCTCTGACAATTCTGGTACAGAGCACATCAGTCACGACAGAGGCATTCAACATCACACCCTTCACCTGAAAATGTTAACATGACCTGTAAAAGTAAAATGCCTCAACTAATATGTGATGGCAGCGCTCAACAGACCTCTTAAGAAAATCATTCAGGGCAGTGTTGTTTCAAAATGTACCTTTCTTTTTTACTGCTTCCATCACAACCATCAGTGGCATGGCCAGTCCACTGGATGAACAGGATGTCCTGATGTGCACCATCATGGATGGGGCTACTGCCGCCGTGGCTCTGACCTGCACAAAGCAGGAGCTTTTTTTCTTAGGAGTGAAAGGGAGAATGAGGCTAAATAAACTCTTCTTGAAAAGTAAATGGTGTATACATACACAAACACTTATACACACACATATATACATATATATAAATGTGATATTTTCAGTTTCCTCCTCCCCTTTAAGTCCTGATAGTAAAAAAAAAAATTCCTTCAGTCCTCTGAGACACTGGAATTGAGTCCCAAGCAGAAAAAATTAAACAGTATCTATTTTTAAATAGAACTTACTGAATCTTATTAAGAGAATCTTGACTCCCAGGATTTTGATAGAATTTCCTAAGTCAAAGCATGTCACATGATTGAAGTCACACTGGAATGAAAAGTTAGCACTACAGGCAATTAGTATCAATTAAGTTCTGAAGAAGAAAGGCTTCACCACTTTGAAGGCAATCTAAAATACAAATGACCAGCCCTGCATTCAGAGTATGTTATGACTATTCAATTATACATATATTCAGAAGCTTGGAAATGCAACCAACTGTTATGTCTTTATCGGGCTTGAACATGTGTAGTTGTGCTACCCATGGAGCTGTATACATTTCTGCTTTCTTCCCCCACACACTTTCCCCCACCATTTCTTAGCAAGACAGTGCTCAATCTGTTCCAGACAAGTCTTCTTCAGGCCAGGCTTTTAAGAAAAGCAGTAAGAATGGTCTGCAGCAGACAAGCAGAATTTCCACGTCTGTTTATTTCCATTAAAATGGTGTTTTGGATAAAAACATGTGATGATGCAGCTGTCCAAAGGCAGGATGTTCTCACGCATTACGTTTTCTGTCCTTTTCAGTTACCCATGATGGAAAAACATAAAGCATTATTAAAAATTTATAGATGTATTTAAAGTACAGTTGGGAAAAAGAGACTGTGACAAAGAAAAGTTTCTGTGCAGATTCAAGTCTATATTCTAAATCTAGTCAGTAAAGGCAGCAGAGACAGGAAGTTTTTAACAGCTAAAATATAGGAAATCTGGTTTTATTCTGTAGCTCTTCCAAGAATTTACTGCATGACCTTGGACAATCTCTGAGGTAAAACAGACAAACCTCTCTGTGATTTTAGATACCATTAGATATGATGAGAAATCTTGAGCCTCTGTGAGAAACTTTGCACAGGATTTCCAAGGATGCTGAGAACAGAATTTATGAGCATGTGGTGGGCTGAAAATTGGCCAAATGGCTGGACCTAGAGGGCTGTGATCAGTGGCACGAAGTCCAGCTGGGGACTGGTCCCTTGTGATGGTCAATACTAGGGTGACTACTGTTCAGAATCTTCATTAATGACGTGGATGATGGGCAGGACGCATCCTCAGCACGTTTGCAGAAGATACAAAAGTGAGAGGAGTGACTGGTACACCAAAAGGTTCGTCTTCCATCCAGGGGACCTTGGACAGATTGGAGAAATGGGCTGACAGGAACCTTATGCAGTTCAATTTAGGAAGATGTCAAATCCTGCCCCTGGGGAGGAATAACCCCAGGTGCATGCTGTGCCATAATATCTGGAAAGCAGCTTTACAGAAAAGGACATGGGGAACCTGTAGGACAGGTAGTGTCCCCTTGCAACAAAGGCCAACAGCCTCCTGGACTGCACAAGACAGAGGGTCACCAACAGGTCAAAGGAGGTCATTCTCTCCCTCTGTTAGCATTGGTGAGGCACAAATGAAGATATGGGCCTGGTTTTGGGATCTCCAGTACAAGACAAGACATGGACACAATGGAATGACTCCAGCAAAGGCCATAAAGGTGCTGAAGGGTCTGGATTATCTTTGAGATAAGAAGGGGTTGAGAGAGTTGGGACTATTCAGCCTGGAGGAAAGGAGGCCTAGGGAATCCTACCCATACTTATAAATATCTGATGGGGTGGGAAACAAAGAAGATTGAACCAGATTCTTCCCAGTGGCACCCAGTGACAGGACAAGACAAAAAAGACAAATTGAAACACAAAATATTCCATGTAAACATGGAGTTCTTTTTTTTTTTACTTTAAGCATAGTCTAATACTGAGGCAGGCCCAGAGAGATTGTGGCATCTCCACCCTTGTGTATCTTTGACATTCAAGAGGCCATGGTCCTGCACAACATGCTGTAGCTGACCCTATTCGGAGCAAAGGGTTGGACTAGATTATTTCTAGAGATGCCTGCCAGCCTTACCCTTTCTGTGATTATGTAAGGATCTGCAGACAGAAAACATTTATGGAAATGAGGTCAAGTATTGCAAGTGGAAGTAGTAGACCTTTGAGATCCTTGAGCCCAACTGTTAACCCAGCACTAAGGCCACAACTAAACCACGTCACTAAGCATTACATCTACGTGTCTTTTGAACGCCTCCAGGGCAGGTGACACAAACACTTCCCTGGGCAGTGTATTCCAATACTTGGCAACCACTTCTGTGAAGAAATTTTCCTAATACCCGATCGAAACCTTCCCTACTGCTTGTTACTTGGGAGAACAGACAGACTCCCACCTGGCTACCTCCTTTAAGGCAGTTGTAGAGAGCCATAAGGTCCCCCTGAGCCTCCTCTTTTCCAGGCTGAACAACCCCAACTCCCTCAGCTATTCCTCATTACATCTGTGCTCCAGATCCTTCATCAGTATCACTCTCTCATCCAGCTAAGTGGGTCTCTTTGTCACAGAAGGAGATCAAGTTGGTCAAGCAGGACCTGCCTTTCTTAAAACCATGTTGGCTGGGCCTGATGCCTGAGTTATCCTGTACCTGCTGGTTGATGGCATTCAAAGTGATCTGCTCCATGACCTTTCCCAGCAACAAGGTCAGGTTGACAGGCCTGTAGTTCCTTGGATTCTCCTTCCAGCCTTCTTGTAGATGAGCATCAGCATCACATTTGCCAGCCTCTACTCAACATTTAGCCAGGACTGCTGGTAAATGGTGGGGAGTGCCTTGGTGAGCATTTCCACCAGCTCCTTCAGTATCCTTG
This sequence comes from Promerops cafer, assembly GCA_013398275.1. NCBI lineage: Eukaryota > Metazoa > Chordata > Aves > Passeriformes > Nectariniidae > Promerops > Promerops cafer. The sequence continues at coordinate 2,190,552 of VZSE01013026.1, forward strand.
GTGGAGCCCAATTGGCCTCATACGCCTGTGTGTGTGTCTAAGTGATGAGGCAGGTCACTGACCATCCACCCTTGGACAGCGGGGCTTCATTCTGCTCCTGCTCCTCTCTTCCACCTCAGAGGCTGGGTACCCTGAGAACAGCTGATCTCACTGTTAAAGCCTGAGGCAAAGAAGGCAGTAAGTACCTCAGCCTTTTCCTCATCCTTTGTCACTGTTTCCCACTGCATCCAATAAAGGATGGTGATTCTCCTTCGCCTTCCTTTGGTTGCTGATGTATTTACAGAAACATCACCAAGAGGCTACAAGAGATGAGTTTATACATATTGACCTCCTCCTGCACCCTTGGTTGCCGTCTATGCCCTGGCCTACACCATTTCTTTGCAGAAAATTAAACAGAGCAGAGGGAGTCTCATCTTTTTTATACTGATCCTCTAGTCCAGAAGAGATGTGAAAGAAGCCCCATCCCCTCTTCTTTTCCCTGAAGTCTTGGGATAGTTGAAGAGGGACCAAAGCACTTCTTTTACTTTACATGACAGTAAAAGCATATAGATTCTTCCTTTGCCCTGAAGGCATGGGAGTAGGGAAACTCATGTTTTTTCCTGCTTAACTGCTTTATGTCCTGAATCTCTTTGGATTGGAGTGGGATTATGAAAGAGAAGCCACAAGGCTTCTCTGCCCAGTACAGAGGGAGAACACTTAGCAGGCATCTCCCTTTCACATTTTGTGCAGATATTTACACAACATTATATATACATATAAAAGCAGAAAAAGACTGAGTCATTCAGAGAAAGAAGGAGAAAACTATGTGATGGAATAAATGTAAAACACAAAAAATGAGGATGTAGTAAGGGTAAGTGTAAAGGGAACAACATGAAAAGGGTATACTCAAAAGTAAATCATGCAACCTGACATCTCTCTCAATTAAAGAAAAAACATAAAATAAGGAAAGATTCTAGCACACTCTCTTCTGGAGCATTCACATATCAAAGAGTTAGCTATTCTGAGGTGCAATTTCATAAGGTCTGCCAAATGCACCAGATTCCCAAAATGAAAATGCACAAAGTTTAAACTACAGGTTGATCTTTTTCAAAGCTCTGTGAAAAAGGGCATTTTCACAAGTACACAGTCACAACCTCCCAGCCATCAATGTCATGTGGTTTCCATTACGTAAAATATGAATAAAAATCTAATGATAGAAAAGGAAAATTTCGTTCCTCAGAATGCATTCTGAAGCTCACATCCCATCAGCACTACAGCTCTAATGTCCCAGTCAGAGCTGAATAACAAGTAATATATTAAAAAGCTCTGAATATGCACTTGATAGTCTCCTCTTCCATTACTCTGCTGCACTCTCTGCTCTTTTCACATTCTTAGCATTGGATAAGACTTACAGGAAGAGATTCTTCTCCGACACAGCTATTGAAAACCCGATAGTCTGATTTCCATTATTCAGTTTGATTTCTGTCACCTCTCTGAATCCATTCTCATGGAAACGTAGATTTCTTAACAACTATTACACAAATGTAACTTCCTCATTATTCACAAGCATAATACCAGCTTCAGTTCGCACCTGTTTCTTGTCTCCTAGCTAAAACCTCTTTTAAAGAATATCTTCACTCCTCACTCCTGAAATTTTTTCTTTACCCTAGAGCAGCATTTCTTCTTATTAGCCATATTTTTCAAAATCACCTGAAATACTCCTCAAAACCTCCACATTTCCTGTTTTATGTCTGACACGCCTCTACTTTCAGATTCAAGAATAATAGACTACCCCAGTTTTCAGATAATAAGCATTCAGTGAAGTACTATATGACCACTGCAAAATAAAAAAATTAACTTTATAAACAGAGACTGGACAGTTCATCAAAAGTATAATAAACATACGTTCTCTTGCATAAGCAGTAAGTAAACTGCCTTTTGCATACAGGTTTTATTGTCTGCTTCCAATGAATTTATCTCATTTTCACTATCAATAAAAAATATGGATTTGGGGAAGCATAAAATGAGTTTAAAGACAAATTTTTAAAACTCTCATAAAATGATGGATCTACTAAATAAATACATTGATTTTGAATGCAATGAAATAGTGAACATTACTCGTTGCCTGTGAGCATGTAGATAGGCAGAGGTAAAGCCAAGATTTCCCCTGAAAGTCCTGTTTTTCAGTGGTTTCACAATTTGGTCTGCAGTCTCTCACTGCAGACTACATTTGGCAAAGAAAACTTCAGCCTCGGAGTATTTTCTTGCCACAAATAATTTTCAAAACAAATTAAATCTGGGTAATTTTTATGTAGTTAGCAGTGCAAATGACATTTTCTATGCTTGTTAGCGGTCTTCAAAAAAAAGGGCTTTGATTTTTAAAAATTCGAAACTTGGCAAGTGATAAATCCATAGAACTGTGCAGTCAAATCATTTGGGGTATTCTGAAAGCAAACCCAGTTAAAAATAAACAAAGGGTTTGATTAATTAAATAAAATGAAATAAATAATAATAAATAAACCTAAGGGCTTAACTTGTATTTTTTGAACAGAATATTTACAGTGCTTTTTATATGTGAGGCTTTCCAAAGCTATTCCTGTTAGCACACTCTTTAGCATATAGTCCTTTAGAAATGCAGAGGTTATAAAGGTGTATTGGAGAGATGACACCAAAGAAAAATAGCCCTCATCATCTCAGCCCATTGCTTTGCTAATCTGCATCGACAAACCAGTTTCAACACATTTTTAATCCTACGAAAGGGACACTTAAATGTCTGTGTTTAGCTCACCCCTGCTGTCCACCAGTAACTTCATGTGAGTTGTCTTACGTTAAATGCAGAAAAAATGGTGACAGAATTAATTCCCAGCTCTGACTAATCAGACTGGGATCTGAAAAGGAGAAGGACATTCCTCTACCTACGTCTTTACTAGTATCAAAAGACTGGCAAACAATGTTAGGCCACTGTTTATAGTTCTGTTACCCTGCTGATTTCAAAACCTGTGGTCTCTTCCACAGCTGCACAGACTTTATGTCTTCAGCACATTTGCATACGTGACAATCACTTAAATGTAAAGAACAACTTTGCTGCTTTGGCAGTAAAAAGGAAAAAAAAGCCCTGTTTCTTCTCCTGTTATTGCACTCTCCTATACACTCAGTAAGAACAAAAAGCTTGAATTTGCTGTAGACACTGAAGTAGGGTGGATGTGACTACAGAAATAGGGTAAGGACCTCTCGAAAGATATGATGTTTCACTGTTTGGCATGTAGAAACAAACAGATATCCATACCTCCAGGTCTTGCATACAAAAAGGTTGGTCAATTTCATATATATTAGTGCTGTTAACCATCCCTTCTTCCTCCCTGGCTCTGCGGCAGAGGTAGCAGAAGGGGACATGCCTATATTCCATTTACTTAATACCCATCCTACTCATCACATAACCAGTTTGGTTCAAGCTAAAATGCCAACCTCTGGGTTGGAGCTTAGCAGGTATAAGCAGATGATCCCTCTTCTGCTACTCTTCACTTCTCAGGCAGCGACCTCAGAGAATTATTCTTGAATTACCAAGCAATAATTCAATATTTTTTAAAATACCAGAGCACAGACTGTCTGCAAAGCAGGAACTCTGGACCCTTTTTTAAGGCTGACTTTTAACAAAGTGTAAAAATTCTGCTGTGACAGAGAGTGCCTGCAGTTATAGAAAGAGTATCCAGGTGCACCTGTGTTTGCATTTAGGTAGATGGACAGGAATGTACAAGGCTGTGACACCAGAGAGGGCTCTGGCAGTTTGGAGAACCCACAACCACCACCAGATACCTGCAGTTCTTTAGATCAATCTGTTTGACTCTACAGTGCAGGTGTTGGAAAGGCGGATGGATGGATGGATGGATGGATGGATGGATGGATGGATGGATGGATGGATGGATGGATGGATGGATGGATGGATGGATGGATGAGAGTTTTGTGAGTTTCTGCAACAGCCTTTGGGTTCTGGGACAGCCTTGATGGCTAGAAGGACAGATGCACATGGTTAAAGGTAAACACCTTGCACAGAAGGTTATTCTATCTCCTAGTGGATTCTCTGGTGGCTGGAAGTGGAATACCCAGTTGATGCTTTTAAGGGTAAGAACTATGTCTCAGTACAGAAGCAGGATGTCTGGGGAGTATTTTGGAAAAGGTGGCAGTCATATGCTTTGAAAGAGTCAAGCTTCTGAAAGGACATCTGTGGCTGACTGCTTTTCAGTGTCACATGAAGGATTAATCTCTCTGGGGAGGTTGGACTGGATTAGGTGGTTTGTTCAGGGTTGGCAAGAGTGTTTTTGCAATCAGTGCCAAGGCTGGAATAAACTGGAGCACAGCTATACTGAAATGAATTAAAATGCCCAGATATTCAGGAACTCCAACAGCATTCTGAGGTCTGTTACTTCTGTAACAATTTTTCCAAGCTTTAGGAGACACAGATTTAAGAACAGATCTTTCTTAATATTCTATATAAAATAACGGCATTTAAATGTTACATTTTATAGCTAGGCTGTATTGAGTTTTATTTGATACTTGTAACAGAAGGGGCTCATCTGGAAATGTGTTCTTTTGTTATGAGAAATGGTACAAACATAGGAAAAATCACATTCAATGCATGGAATTACAGAGGTCTACATTTGAACAGTCAAACAAGGGCTCTTCACAGCCTTCAGAGACTACAATTTCTTCTAAAGTTACTCTGTTTTTAAAAAAATAATTCACACTAACATTGCTTCTATCATTGATGTGTGATTTGGTGCGGGATATTTACAGATGCATTAATGAGTGGGAATAATTGATGTAAGTTTGTAGAATCATAAGTTAGTAGCAAAATGGGCACCTCAAAGAGGTGCCAATAACCTGAAAATCTCATAAACTTCAGTGCTGATATGTGGAAGTTAACACCTGCAGAAGCCAGGAAATAGTGCTTTGGGCAGTGAGTTTTGGTGTTCATATATTCACATGAACTGTAAAATGAGAACAGACAACTAAAAATATCTTAATAAGGCACAGTGCCAAAAACAATGGACAGAAACATTTTTCTGTTGAGATTACTCTGCAGTAATTTAAAAGGAATAGTTTAAAAAGTAGAAAGAAGCTAATGACTGCAGGCAAGTTACATTGCAAATATGCTTTTCCTTAGCAAGCTGTCACTGTGTACAGAGGTGAAATATAAACCTGTGAGTAAAGAAAATACATGCCTATATTTTAAAATATTATATTTATATTTTATTATGTCTTATTTTTCAAATGCTGTTAAAATTATCAAGCATAAAACTAATATTTATTCCTCTATTATAAGCACCAAGCTACACTGCAAACTCAGGACTTACAGCTATACAAACACATCTTATTTATGTACACAAGGAGAAATATGTCTTATTGGGAATTCAGTCCAAGTGTGTGGTCATCAAGCTTTAAATCAGAGACTAAAATGAAGATGTATGTAAAACATTTATTCTTCTATTATTACTATTATTATTTCTTAAATTATTTTTCAGTAGCATTTTTTTTTCACTTTCAATATTCTGCCACTTGTAGAGATGCACTGGTTTGTGCTCAATTATTTTTTAAAGTAAATAAGTAACTAAATAAATAAAAAGAAAACTCACTCTTGAAGTGGTGATTTGTTAGGGAAAGACAGAATATACCCAAGAGAACCAGACTGCAGAATATTTGCCTTCTCTATAATGAAGTTCCAGATCCTAGGCATTTGCAATTACAGTCCCTTCCACAGCAGGAACTGCTGTAGTTATTGATACCTTTTATAGTCCATGTCATGTAGAGAGGCTCCCAGAAGGTTTGGTATTTTAAGAGCAAAGCAGGCTGGATTGGAAATGGAAGCAGGTTGAAAAGCCTGACATTTCTGCTAGTTTCGCCTTAGAAACAACTTCCAGTACATCAAGATATGAAGAATACAGGAAAAGTAAGTTATGACACTGCCCTGGTTTAAGCTGATAAAAACAATCCCAATTGAAAATATGGATTGTATTCTTTCCTCTTGAATGACAACTAAAGAAAATTATACATAAAATATTCACCTTAAACAACTTGAACAACATGCATATTTTTGATTGAGTAATCCTGTAGATCTGTAATTGTAGTTTAGTGCTTTACCAGCCATGAAGGCTAAAGTTTTCTATTTCAGATGTCTGCCTCAGCCTCTCCTCCCTCACCTATCCTCTCCTGTCATCCTGCTCCTAGAAGATCAAAAATTAAAATCAACTTGTGCTAGTTCATCTAAACAACCAAGTTGTTTCTAAGATCATGGTTGACACAGATATTCATTCAGTGTATTTTATTTTTTTTTTTAATGTTCTACTGTCCCCAGGAAAACACACACATTGAGCAGGGTCAGGCAAGGCTGAATTTGTGAGCACCTGTTCAAATTTGTCTGCATAGACCTGTGATCTGCAAAATGGTTATTGCCTGTCCTCAGCAGAGAATTCACACATCCTCGTACATTTGACTTCTGGTAGCGCCAAATTCTCCGTAGATGATGTCTGCACTTAAGCATAGCCCAGCCCATGAAGCTCCAGTCCCCCAACTGTACCTCCCCAAATGAAACCGACCTTATTCCAGGACCACCCCTGTTGACCCTGGGCACTATCTCTAAGACTACGAAGAATCTTTTTCTCTGTGCCTGCTCTTTCCCCTGAGCTAATGTCCTGTTGCCATAGGAGAAGAGAAAGCTCCAGAGAGGATTCATGTGCCCTACCTTTTGCCTCCTAGAAAGGAAGACATTAGGATCTGGAATAGACTGTTTAGAGTCAATGGAAAAAAGAGGTTTTTCATGAGGGGTAACTGATCTTAGACACTATATTTTAGCTATATCTGATGCTACTTGTGTATTTGATGATGGTATGAGCTGTCCCTGGAAAGTTTTATTTCTCTGCAGAGGACACAGAGGAAGCTCTGAGAGGCTGGTTCAAATGTCAATGTCTATGTTTCAGATGACTTAAAAAGGATAGACTAAACTTACTCATTCTGATTTCATCCAAAGAAGTAAATAGTGAACAGAAAAGATACCAAGGTAAATAAAAGATGTAGGAAGACATAGAAAGAAAAAAGAGAAAAAAAAATAAGGACAGAGTGTGTGGAGAAAACATCTGACTGGCAGAATAATCATCAGCTTGGAAGGTATAAGTCAAACTAGTCTGTAAGTAATGGTTACATGTCTCTCTCCAGAAGGTGGAATCGATCCTAGAGAGCTTCATTTCTCACATTCTTCCATTTTAACAAAATACCTCTGAAATTCACAAGGAAAATTACAGTCTTAGTCCTCCTTTAATTTCTGGTGTCCACAGAGGGCAGACAGCTTATTATCATCATCAGTTGTTCAACTAACTCAAATGGGAGAGGTATGAACTATGAATCCAGACATCTTAACCTGCAGTTAGCCCGTGAGTGGTAGCATGTAAGATACCATTTCTAGTTTCTTCATTTTAAAAGAAGAGACACTATCAGACTCATAAGTCAAACTCTCAGGAGGCAAGCAATATCCCAATCTTGGCATTTTTTATTATATTCCCTTTAAATACGATATAGATTAGGCATGGAGCTCTACATTAATGTTTGCTTCATTCAGCAGTTCAGTGTTGGTTATTTTTACTGACTAGATTTAGGGTGAAAAGTGAAGATGACTTTATTTCCTTGCAGGACTCACAGCTACTTAGTTGCAGACGGCTGAAGATATTTCGGGAATAGAAGGTGGAATTACAGAAAAAAAAAAAGGCCATATGTAGAGGCAGTGGGCTTTCAGTGGTGAGAGCCAGTTTTTTTCATTTGCCATTTATAAATTATTTTGTGGGTGCTAGATGAGCTATCCTAATCAGACAACTTCATTTTGGATTGGAGGTGACATGGCAGGAGCACAGCTATAGATTGAAATCATTATCCATTGTGTCTGGAACATATAAAATGCTATGAAATATCCTGAAAAATCAATATCCCAGCCTGGACACTAAAAAATAGGTCAATGTATTTGATAAAGCTCAACTGGGACAAATATCTCCTGGGAAATTCAGCTTTCCCATTAACCTCAGGGATGGTTAATTTCCAGATGATTGAAACTGGTTTAACCTGTTAACCATGCCTCTTACTTCCCAAAAAGCATATAAAATCTTACCTTTGTTCCATTCTTTTTCTTCCATGTCTGATCCGACAGCGATTTTTTTTTTAAAGTAGGACCTTTACATCTCAACAGCAGTTAACACCTCTCCTATTGCTGAATATATTTTGCTAATTAATATCTGTGAGACAGTATGAGTGTGGTTCATCTTGCTGAACACTGGACATTAGCAAAGCAGATATTTAGCATTTGAGGCTGTTTTTACAGGCACAAGAGAGAAATGAGTGAGTTTTGGCAGCTGGTTGATCTGACCTATTTTAGACATGCCTGTTTCTCTTGTCTAGCTATACCACCTTCAGGCAAGTACCACTGCTGTACACATCTGTGATGGAGAGGTTCAAATGTTGGCAAAACAAAATCCACCTGACATTTAACCTTTCAAACAGAGAGGCCAAAATCACTAAAATTAAATGGGTTTACATAAAAGTAAATTTATCTCAACATTTTTTTACATTTTCATACACCTTACAGTTTTCTATTCCTTCTTCCTTGTTGTCCTTATCTTGGACATATTTAGGATATTGAACATGCACAGATAAGCCTCCATGACTACCTACTTTGACAGATACACAGATAAGAATGTACTGTTAAAGTGATTTAGCAAGGTTGAGGTATTTAGGAACAGCTTTAAAGGTGCTTCAAAAGTGGTTTAGTACTACAAAGGCATCATTAAAGTATTTATAGTTTTTTCTGCCACTTAAGGAGGCCTGGGGTGGAAAAGACAGAAAGGAAACAAGGAAGAAAGAAAGGTGATACAACTATAAAACCTCGGCATTAACTCAATGCCAAAAATTACAAAAGAAGCATAGGAGTATCCCCAGGAAGCTGTTTTGACTTGGCAGTTCCTCAATTTTACTAAACTTCCAAGGACATACAAATGCTGAATGTTCTCAGTCTTTCACTTTACCTTCTCTTACTTTGGTTTTCAGTCTCTGTTATCTGCTGAGAGAGCTATAGGCAGGACACTTATGGACAGACTTATGAAGGAGCTTTTCACCCAGCATTTACTTTTGCATTGAACTTTTTATTGAGACTAACCATTTCAAGAAGAGAACTCTGTACAATGCAAAAGAGACATTCCTTTGTTTCTGCTGAATTGCATACTCATGGCTTCTCTTGCTGCAAGACCTCTACAGAGAGCTGCCATAAGGGATAGCCTGAAAATTGTGTACAGTTTACATACAATATGAGTATGTTTAGAGTGCTCGTCTGACTGATGGAAATTTTATTTCATATATTCATTGTATGTTTTTAAGCTTTATGGCAGAAGTCTTTGCCCAGATAAGAAGGGAAAGAACTCTAGCAAAAATTTTCTGATATAATATCTTTAATTTTAGTTCACAGCAAATCTTCTGCTTAGCTGAAGATGAATCATGTACTAAACACAACTACATACGCAGCTACTGCTTGTGAACACCAAGGGTCTTTATTTTCTAAAGACACTTCCATCAGATTGTAGAAAATGGCCTTTTCCAGTTTAATATTATCTTTTTAATTCTGATAGAAGTATCCAACTTGTAGTCACTTAGAAACTGCTCTTACTTCCATTCATGATAATTGAAGCAGTAACTGCAGGTATCTGATACTCTGTTACATGTTTATAAATTATTGTTAGAAATTTGCAGAAGTCAAGTTCTAACCTAACCACTGTCAAATTCTTAAATACAAAAGATTCAATGAGATTCTGTAAAATCTTTTTGGATAAAAACTAAAATATGTTCAAAACTTTAAAAAATGCTATTCCTTGAGGTGAAAAATAAATTTGAGCACCATAAGGCTTTATTGTGCTAATTTATGGCTATGCAAACATGATGCACCTACATAAAAATTACACACAGGAGAAAAGAATCTTCTGTGTCACTGAATATGTGTGTCACTGAACTACAGTCACTATATGTGTGATGTATGGTCAAGATTTTTGTATTTTCTCTGACACTAGCCTAACTAATCAGATGGTGATGGAAGAGTCAACATTTATTTTCACATGCTACCGGGAGTCATATAGAGATGCACGTATAGAAATACACTTAGAATTTTTTTTTCACCATGAAAGTAGGGCAAAATTCTATTTTTTTCTTTGATGATTGAAGGGAATTATTAATTTTCTTTTTCTATAACATTGCAGAAAAAAGGTACAGATACAGTCCATAAAAGTTTTATGAGTACTCTTATTTACACTGTGCTTAAAAAGAAACAACATCTGTGACTGCTTTATAGTTTCTTTGTTTGCAGACAAAATTTATCTGGTTTACAAGTTCCTTCTGAAAAGTAGCTGAAACATAAAATTCATCACAGCATTGTGTTCCACATTTGCCCTTTTGCTAATACACACCTTGTCAGGCTACAACAACTGAGGAGGATCACAGTTCTTCAAAAGCATTAGAGAAAAGCATGGAAGGCAAGATTTAAAATGTAAGAAAATTGATTTCCTTAACACAGCTGGCAGTAAAATAGTTACTTACTTGTTCAGTGGCTGCAGTTCCTAAAGAAATATTGTGTGACTAACTCCTCAGTTACTGTGCCAGAGTCTCGGGACGAGCACTGCCCACTGCAGTGAAGTCCTTCATGCTTTTCTGTTTCTAAACTGGCAGTGCACAAAGCTGGATTAACCACACTATCCACACAAAATCCGAGCATCATCCAGCTCCAGCTCAGTGCAGAATTGAACCAAGAGGCCACAGAGGATACCTATGCCCAGCACGGGTGAAAGAACTGCACCTGCTCTGCAAACAAGGCAGACTTCTGCATGTCTGTGCGTGTACAGCCATGCACTTACACATACATATATGCACACTAGAGCTTGCAGCTTCCCAGCAGTAAATCCCTGCTAGAAATTCTATTTAAATCATGTCAGCACTGCAGTTGGGCCCCACTTCACTTCTCTCTCTGATACAGTAGCATACTAACAGGTAAATGGAACAATTCCATTACAATGAATTTGTTACCACCAGGCACATTTCTGACAGAAACTACTCAAGCAGGCTTAAACCTTATCAAACTTTCTCCTTGATTCTGGAGTTATACCAGCCAGCTTACAGCATATTTCGAATCATGAAAAAAGCCAATTAGTGTTACGTTCTTCAGTTGTCAAATTTACCCATTTGTTAAGAGAGGTTGGGGACATGTTGCAAAATTTCAAGGTGCCAGGAAAGCTTATGAACAAGAAGCATCACATAATGACAGATGTATTTTCAAGAAAGATTTGACATTCAGAGTTAAAGGGCAACACAGGTTGGGGAAGAGATAAATGCAAGATGGCAGAGCTCATCTTTGTATTAAGATGAGCAGTCAAATCTGATGCTTGAAAGCCATAGGGGATGTATGACATTAGGTCTGCTGCCCTGTAAAAATGATAGTGAGATTTTTTATAGTTCTGGTTTATAAAGTTTCTGCAAGAGAGCAGGTATACATACATCTCCAAAAACCTGAAGGGTGCCCTGAAATGAGTGAGATGTGTTTCAGTCACTCACTTGCATATCACTGAACAATGTGGAAGGCCAAAAACTGACAGTTGTGCAATTCTTCAGGGGTTTCAGAGAAGTAAAGCCGAGAGGATCTGCGCATTGCAATGGATGTTGCTCAAGCCTGGGGCTGTGCTGCTGTGTTCCAGGATGCCCACAGGGATGTTCCAGCTACAAAGTGACCTTAGCAGCAAGGGACATGAACTTTTCTCTCAGTACTCAGGCAGTTTTTCAATGGATTTTGACAGGGAGTCCCAATTAATAAAATCATATTTCACCATTAAGCATGGTTCAATATCTTTATTTGAAGATTCCAGTGCAATTGGTTTTTTCCTGCCAACTGGCTTCAGTTCAGAATTCTCTTTACTTTTTCTATTGATCTTTCTTCCTGTTGAAGAAGCCTTTATTCTTCCCATTAATGCAAGCTGGGTTAAAAACTTTTCATGCTTTTGGTGTAAGTGGTAGCATGTACCATGTTTTGATTAGGACAACATCCCTGGGCAATTCAGGAATTTGTGCAGCTGCATCTTGAAAATGGAATCATCTGTCCTTGCCTGTCCCTAGAAATCTTTAGTTGCCTGAGATGTATGTGATTCAGTCTAGCCTTATCAGGAGAGTTTTGGAACAACGTGGGTTCTGCTTGGCCTCCAGGTCTCTGTAATGGGGTCAAAAAGCATGACACATATCTGAGTTCCTCAATTCTCCACTTCTTGTCCAGGAAATGTGGAAATTCTGCTACAGACTGTGTCATTAGAGCCCCAACTCCTGACAGAATTGATGTTCTCAGTTGGACTGAGAAGCACTACACCTAATGACGCTCAAACTCCATGTCTTATAGGTGAAATATTTCCAGTTCATAAAATTGGCATTTTCTGGATTGGTTGAAAAACTTCTGGAGGCCCTAACAGTAAACAGCAACTGTGTGAGTCCAGTTTGCCCACTGGTGTCCTTTCCAGCCTCATCCTTCACCCTGCCTTGGTTGTGCAATGGCCCCTGCATTGGCACACAGCACAGGGGATGATTTGGGGTTTGTAAGCAGAACGTTCAGAACCACTCTATTGACAGGTGAAAAGGAATAGAGAGCTCATGTTTAGAGATGCTGACTCTGCTGTGCAAACACAAGTAAAATAGAAGCAGGGGAAAAACCCTTTATTTTTATTGTTAGCATTTGAAGCTAGCATTCTGAATACACTCTGGGATTAGATCTCCTGAGTCAAATAGCACTGTATTTACCAACACTTTTTGAAGAAGTATGGCCTTTTCAGTGATGCTTAGCAACAGCATTCTCCATTCTATTCTATTAGTTCTAACACTTCCATGTTTATTTTTCGTTTTGAGTGAAAAATACACAAGAAGAATTTCATTCATGCTCTGAATGCCAGCATGTTCAGATGGATGGCACTAGGCATAGGAAGCCCTCCTGCAACTGACTTTGCACTCAAAGTCTGTCTGTACCAAAACTCTGAGCCCCCCAAACCCATAACTGATGTCAGTCACCTTTATATGGATGTGATTTTCAGTCCTCTATTAGCTTACACTCTGCCCAGAAACTGTCAGACTGAAGGCTGGGCAATCAACTTGCAAAGACCTGGATGAACCACAGCCTATGAGAAGTTATGCATCCATGTATCCCACAGAAGTAGACGGAGCTATGCTGATCAAAGTCTCTTAGGAATGAATAGGTGTGCACCGCACTTCAGAAACAGAACAAGGAACACGAAGTTTAATCTTGCAAAAAATAGAGGGGTGTGGCTGAGGGGCCATGGCCAGGAGGTTATTCTGTACCATTTCACATCACTGCCAGGGTGGGACTAAGGGATTCTCTGGCTTCCCGGAAGAGGAGAAGGGGTTTTGGTGGAGGAAATGTGGCACGAGGGGGAAGCCATTTGCTTTTGTTCGCTGTCACCCAGGGTCTGCAGGAGCATTTTGCATGTAAATCACTCCTTCTTTTGTATACTTTTGTTATTAATATAGTTGCCATTAGGTTTCATTTTCTTATCTCACTGCTGTTTCCAGTAAACTTTTCTTATCTCAGGCCATGAACTTCACTTTTGTACCTCCAGCTCTCAAATGTGGATCTGAACAGTAAAACAAAAATTCTTCCTCCCCTGCAGTTTCAAGTATTTTAATTTCTATTCCTTACTATCTTATGGGACTTGTGTTACTACAAATGACATTTACTTGGACTGCCATGTGAGTTTGCTGAATGTTTTAGTACAATTCTCTACCAGATAAATTTAAAAAAAAAAAAAAAACAAAAAACCAAAAACCCAGCTACTTTGGTCAGGACTAAACCATGAAATCAGAGTTCACACATAATACTTAACCTAAATAAAGAATTCATGGGAAACAGAATCTTGCTATCATAATATTTATTGGAAAGGTATACAGAAAGAAAAAATCCATACATGCTTCTCAGGAAAGCATAATTTCCCAATGGATACTGCTCTATTCGACTTGAATCTAAACTAACACTCTTGATTCTAATAGCACTTGGCAAGCTGCAGACACAACATTTTTTAACTTAGGCTTACATTTGAATTACCTGGAACTCAGATTTCCAATGTGACCTTTTCAGTGCTTTGTTTAGGAACAAAAAGAGTTCTCACTGGAGAGAGAAGACACCTTTTAGAGAACAAGATATATCGTCGAAGGTGGAGGCTAAAATAGGTCGGAGCTGCTGCTAGTCTAGATTTAAATGAAACAATGACTATGTAAGTAAGCTTTGTTGCTTTCAGATGACAAAAGGGAATAGAATTTTTTTATATTTAAACCAAAATTTGTGATCTTTTGCACTATGCTTTCAAGTATGTATTTATTCACCCTGTGCCTGAAGCTTATAAAATGCAGGAACATGGAGTTTTTTCTGCTTGCAATAATGGACACACTAAAGATGTACATGACAAACAGAATATTTTTATTTGTGTCTTCAGTTCTGCAAGGAGTTCTTCACCAAAGAACATAAACAATGAAAGCCAAAGCATTTCTCACTTCTCAAAACAGACCCTGAAGTCTTTAATGACCATCTAAAATTCCAGCATATTAGGATAATATTAGATTTTTATTTTTCTTTTCCCATAGGTCTGCTGATAGGAGAAGTGCAGAAAATCTGACTTGCAAAGTGCAACTATCCTGTTCCACTGTGTAACCACATTTATACTAGAGCTATAGACTAGTTTTGTTCCTCATTTCCTTTATCCTTCCTAAGCTGCATAGACTGGCTTTTAAAATTCCTTTCCACTGCTGAGTTTAGAAATATACAACAGGAAATTTCCCCTGCATATTTACACAGAAAAAAGTGGAAAGCGTGGTGGAGCCAAACAGAGTTTTGAGTCTTTTTGTGGCATGCTCAAAGACACAAGTGGAGAAGAAAGCCAAAATAGATATGCTATCTAATTGCTAAATATTTACTTAATGTAATCATCATTTATTGAGGAAGAACAAGAGTCCAAATATTTATGACAGATGATAGCATTAGTTACTACAGATGGGGTTTAACACTTATTTGGGGGAAGAAGACTGCTATGACAGATAAAGATTCGTTTACATTATTCGAACTGATTATGCCCTTAATTTTCCACAAAAACGCAGTTCAAAATCCACCACAGAATTAAATGGCTCTTCCTCTGAGCTAGCCCCTTCCCCTTAGTCCTTCTTCTGCCTGTTTTGTTTATGGATGCACTGCCTGTGGCCCAACATTCAACATGTGTCATTCTGATGCAAATGACAGAAGACGGGGTAATACATTCTTTCCTCTTCTCTACCATTAGAGGCGTGCCAAAGGGGCAGAAAGAATTACTTTGTTCAGTTTTATCCCTGCAACCACCTATAAGCCTGAAAACCACTTTGCACAGGGGCAGAGCAAGTAAGAACAGTAATGAGAGAAGATACCTCTCATCTCTGTGCACCTGATGGGCTCTGGTCAGAAATCCATGCAGGCAATTAAATCATCATCCTCTGAAAGGAGCTGAGTGATCCTCGAGGCTTTGGAATTATATTTTTTCAATCTATGGAGGTCTTGACTGGGAAGGGAAAATTGGAGTAGGTGGGCTACTCAAAACACAAGGATGCAATTCATACATACAGCATGGAAAAACTTTGGATGATGAAGGAAAGCTACCAGCATCTGCTCAGAGTGGCTGCAGGAATTAGTGACCATGACAATTACCGGATGCCTAGAAAACATCACTTTTATTCCATCTAATGGATCTAATTTATATGAAATGTATTCAAAACATCACTTAAGGTTATTACCACATCTCTGAAATCATTTCATTCAACTGACTAACTGAAACGCTTTATGTACCTTTCATTAATGCATAAACATGATTAACTTGCACTCTACCCAGCTGAAATATTGAAATGTTAAAAGAAGCATAAAACCAGAAAATTACTGGACATCTCCTGGTTGTTGCTGAGTGAGATAGGCAGGTAGAATGAACCGTAACCAACCTGTGACCCTTCCCTTCAATACTAATGCCACTAATAAAATCCGATGTCAGTCAGGAACCTCCATCAAAACAGCATGATCACTTGTCATCAGTCCCTTAGAGCAACATAACAATCTGAAAATTGAATAGGAAAGAGGCGTTTTGTTAAAGATTGTCTCGGCAAAGTGACTGCCTTTACATTCAGCTTATACAACTAACACGGCATCTGCTTTTGGTTGACTACAGTCGGATTAAATTTAGATCTAACATGAGGTACATAGTACAGGTACATTCACCTCCAGCTGAGATTCCATGCAGCGTTGTTCGAAATACATTATTTTTTTCAAAGATGCAGTGTGAAAGCAATTTTTTAATGCTCTAATACAACCAAAACGTCTCTTTCCTTTCCCAATAATATTTTCCAACACTGTGGCAACATGAATTACATAAAACCTCTCTGGGCCAGAAAAGAATGCTTGAAGAATAAGCAGTACAAACTCAAGAATTCTACTTCAGATCATTAAAAGAAACAAGAAGATTTTTCTTCTGAATAGCTTAGCTTGGTAAAAAAAGACAAATGACATGGCAGGAGAGAGGGAAAAATTTTTAAGTAAAAGAGATTACTTCAAATAATCTGAAGACAAATGAAACAGATTAAATTGAAGTTTATACTAATATTAATGGGGCATGATAAGGCTTAAAGTAGGTCTGCACTGTCCCATCTGGACGGACTGTGTTTATACTGTTTCCACTTCTGTAGGCTTTTAACTACCTCCTTGTTTGATTGCATCTAATTGCTTTATGATTTACTGTTGCTTCAGTTCTTGCATGGTTTTCATTACATTATATACTCATACCTATAAGAAAACTGTTCATCATCAGATCACATGGATTTGTTAGTTGGCTACATAAGTTCTTTTCTCATAAAATAAGTATGTGTAAATTCTGCATGCTGCTTTGTTCCTGTAGAACTGTTCAGACTGGACACACTTAGATCCTCCCAAGCTGCTAGAAAGAGCACACCCTGTGGTGAACTGAGAGGGAAGCAGAGCAGACACATAGACTCAGTTTCCCCAGCCTCACCGAGCTAGGGCCACCCCTCACGCAAGCGGGGTGTAAGCAGACAAGTTCTCCCACTGATACCCCCAGCAGTGGGGTAGATGTGGCAGTCACTTGAAGGCATCAGAGAATCCGTGCAGTCCTGTCTCAAGCACTCTATTAATACCTACAAGAAGAGCCCAGAGAATAGCAGGTGACTAGCCCTGTTTGTATAGCAAGAGAAGTGAGGGGAGCGTTTCTCCTGCCCGCTGGCAGCATGGCTGAGATCCCCTTGCAGCACACATCCTCTGAATTCTGTCCAAGCATTGCACCATTGTCTTTGCAGCACAGACTTTGCTTTAAAAGTCATCTTCTGGCACTCAATTTGCAGAATAGCTGACTGTTTGGCACCCTCTGCACCAGATGTTATCTTGTAAACTCAATGAACAGATGCCTATTCCATTCTCACAATAAAAGAATAATCAGAGTTACCACTTAATTCTGTGATTCGAAGTTAACGATATTTAAGATTTATAAATATGCAACAGAAGCATGTTAATTCTGTAAATGTACTAAAAAAAGGCACGTAGCTCAGGAATGAAACAAATATTTCATAAATATGCCTAACAATAAGGATTTAATTTATTAGCAGTTTTGGCAGAACAACTGCAAAGAAGATTGCAGTTTTGAAGCACGTTTGTCATTTGACAAAGCGGAGGCTGTTACTCAATATAATAACAATACTAGATTTATTTTCTTTTAACTATTCAAAAAATACCTGCCTGAAAAATTCTCTGGATCAGACTGTTTGCTTCTAATCTCAAGGTGGATTTCACACCATACTTAAGAGACCAGACACCTAGGAGATCCTGTTATATTTATGAGGCCAGTTATTGCTTCACAGTAATCAGAAGTTTCATGGAAGAAGTTCTCAGCCCTCTGTTTCATAGACAGATGACTAGGGCACTTCATACGCTTTTTTTGACTCCTCCACCATGGCTACTTCAATCCCAAATGTGATAGATGGGAAAAACTAGACATCAAAACAGCAGAAGGCTAAATTAATCATAAATCATTGCACTCCATCAATTTATGCATTTATCCTATTCTGTGCATCTAAAGTTGAATGAAGTGCCTGGAGGTTTTTGGTTGAGCAAACTGAAGTAATGAAAACAATTTCTAAATAAAATATAAGCATTGTCAAGGGGTCATAAATAGAAGTCCAGCAAGATGAGTTTCCATCTCAAAAGGAACAGAAAATTGGTTCCTTCAGACCCACAATCAAATGCACCAAGAAGTGAAATTTTGCCTGTTGAAACAGAAAGAGCACTGCAAAATGTGATAATCCTGGAAGTTAAAAAGGTTTTATATCATAACCTCTGCTGTGACCACAAGGTTAGCGAGACACTTTATATAAACCACACCAGCTTGTTCATCATTCCTCAACAACGTATTCATTCAAGACCAGTCCCTGCTTTTTTTTCCCATGAAATCAAATGCTGAAGATCAGTTATCAAGTATACCAACTTTAAAGAATTTACCATTCCCTCAAACTCATGTACTTCCTTCCCTTACTTTTGGCAGCTTCTCTTTCATTGAAAATAATAATATAAAGGAGACAGTGAAATATTCACCCTGAGTATTAAGGTTCAGAGAACAACTACCGGAAGCAGAGAAGATTTTTTAAAATTATTTTTTAATTAGTTCATTAGAAAAACTCAAAGTATTAAGCACAGTAGTAGAAAAGAGCTGGTAAGAAATGTACATATAAGAAGATCAAGAGGAAAAATGTATCCCTACTCAATGATATTGGTCTAACATCTTGAACCTAAACTGCATAATATTTGCCATTTTTTAACACCCATGTCAATGACACTAATTTGCTCTGGAAGGTAAAGATAAGGACAAGTGGTGAAGTACTGCAGTAAGGCTTGAAGCCATGTTAAAAATAGGAAGAACCAAGGATCAACAGCAGATGTGTACAGTGAAATAGTTGCTGATGAAGACCACACATTATCCAAACTTCCTAATTATTTTCATTCTTTTTTTTTTTTTTTTTAAATTTAATTTGGACTCATTCCAGTCTACTTCCATGGGTCCAATGTCTGAGAATAGGACACCTAAGCTGAACTTCAGGAGCTTATCTTTTGGTTAAATTACACCTGAAAGGAGTCAAATTAATCTGCGTGTACAAATACATGCTAAGTAGGGACAATCAGGAGATTTGCTCCAAGAGCACCCTCTTGCTCCTTTACCACCAATACCAGTGCATTCTTTGTAGCTCAGAACCCAAGCAATTAAATAGCAGGTAAAATTGAAAACATGTAATTTGAAAGTCCTGGACATGCGCAAAAAGCCAACAACCAAGACTCTGTACAGAGGGTGACGAAGTCTGTGGTAGGCTATTATCAGGCACAAATGAGATTTCAGAGTCACAACAGTCAGCGCTTCAAACAGCTCAGCTCAGTGCTCATGAAAGCAAATCTGCTGGGTTTTGCTGAGATAGAGTTAATTTCCTCCCCTGTAGCTGGTATGGGGGGGCAGGCGTGTTTTGGATTTGTGACCAAAACAGTGTTGGTAACACAGGGATGTGTTTGCTACAGCTGAGCAGGGCTGACACTGAGTCAGGGCCTTTTCTGACTCTCACCCCACCCCAACAGTGAGAGGGCTGGGGGTGCACAAGGAGGTGGGAGGGGACACAGCTGGAACAGCTGACCCCAACTGACCAAAGGGATACTCCAAACCATATGGCATCATGCTCAGCATATAAAGCTGGGGGAAGAAGGAGGAAGGAGGAGGGCCTTCAGAGGTATGGTGTTTGTTTTCCCAAGTCACTTTATGTATGATTGAGCCTGGCTTTCCTGGAGATGACTGAACACCTGCCTGCTTGCCCATGGGAAGTGGTGAATGAAATCCTTGTTCTGCTTTGCTTTTGTGTGTGGCTTTGGCTTTACCTGTTAAAATCAACCCGTGAGGTTTCCCACTTTACTCTTTGAATTCTCTTTCCCATCCCACCAGGGGAAAGTGAGTGAGCAGCTGTGTAGTGCCTAGATGCTGTCTGGTGTTAAACCAGAACAATAAATCAAATTACTAGGAAAGGAAGGGAAAACAAACAAAAATATCATTCTCTACATTGAAACAGTTCCATCCTTATCTCCTGGTTTCTCTACCCAAAAAAAGATGTGGAAAAATTTAATAGACCAATAGGAAGGTGGCAAGTACACTCAATGGCATGGAGCAGTTTCCAGGTGAAAATAACTACACAGAGTTATTTTCAGCCTAAGGATGGGATGTGACAGACATTCACAGAATCATCAGATGGATAAAGAGGCTGGAAAGGAATCTGTTCATCCTAGCTGAAGATACAAAGAACAGGGGCATATCACATGAAACTAGCGTGCTACAGAACCAGAAAAAAGACGTGGTTCTTCATGCAGCACATCATTAAACTGTGTGCAAGTCCTTGCTATGGGAAACTGCAACTGCTAGAAGTTTACGTGCTCTGAAAAGCTGACTGGACCAATTCATAGGATTCATAGGAACCTGTCAAGGGCTATCACCTCTAGCTCAGGTAGTCTTTGAGCAACGAAGTGAAGCAGTAAAAGTATTTCTTGGAAATAGCTATACCTGCCTGCCCTCTTGTACTCTTTACTAGGTTTTAATTTCAGAGCTGAAGACCAAGTATTGAGTTAGACCAACTTTTGATCTGACCCAGTATGGCTGTTCCTGCATTAGCCTTTCAGTCACTAGTCAATGGAATAATCTAATAAATCAGAAGTCAGAAGTTGATTCTGAACTGGGGAAAAAAAAAAAACCTGACTCAACAAATTTGATTTCTTTTTATTTATGCTGGAACATGATATTGGAGACTCAGATTTATAACCCAAATTTGTGCTGGGACACGTCACAGTCCTACACAAAGATGATGGAAAACTGTAAATGTAACAGAAAGTCTAAAGCTGACTTCCAGCATTCAGAATTATTATTTCTCAATGTATTTATTACTGACCAATCACATTTCCTAGCAAATGATCATGTTTTTAGCATGCTAAGACCAATTTCATTAAAATTTCTAATACATGATGGAATAAGAAATATGTCTGCAAAGCGTGCCAGTTATTAATGACAAACTCTAAATTATGGTAGGCTGAACATTCTCAGCAGGCTGGAGAATTTGATTGTAGTGCTTTCAGTCTGTCTTACAGAATTGCACATTTTGCGTTTTGGGCAATATTTATTATACCTCAGAGAGCACAGCCAAATACTTTTACTAAAGCAAACATTTAATAGTATTTACTCCATTTCCTTCCTTCCTTCCTTCCTTCCTTCCTTCCTTCCTTCCTTCCTTCCTTCCTTCCTTCCCTCCTTCCTTCCTCCCGTCTCTCTTTGGGGTGTTTCCCTTTTCCTTTCTCCTGTCAAAGGTGTAGTTGGGAACAAGTTGCAAAAGTCCTGTTTTTCCCGCACCTCTTGAAACCCACATGGTAATTATTCTAATCTGCAATTATCCAGTTTTGCAATGTGGTCATACAGCTTAAAAAAACTATGAAAAATGGATGAGTTATTAGAAAAAAATTTTGTCCCTACATTACGTGAAGTGTGATTTTTTTCCTATTTATAATGGAGCCCAAAACACTGCATATGTTGGCTGAGTGTCACTAATGCTAGCAACTATTGCTCCCAGCTGTTTTTGCTTTAAATGCAGGATACAGTTGAAGTAATATCCTGTATCTGCCACCACTGGGCTTCCCTGGTTTTGAGGGGGAATCAGTTATGTCCTGATTAACTGTGACCCTGATTGTTTTATTCAACAAGCCCCATACACAAACCAGCAACATACAATTTAAAATTGACAACTGCATCTTGATGGAAGTTATTTCATGTAAACTGTGACCTCCTGGGAATTTTTTCCCCACCTTCTTTAACCATTACCAATAACTAAAACCCTAGTTACACAGAGCTGATTCGAACAAGCAGCTAATAAGGCAGCTGTCTATGGCTTCAGCCACTCCATGGAAACTAAGACATCATTTTGAAAGTGATGACATAATTCACAAGGAAATGGTGATTAATCCATCACACCAACTAGGACACTTCAGACTATGAGTAAAAATGCACATTATTCATTTGATCCAATTATTGTTCCAAGTATCATTCTACTGCAGAAACTTCAATTTTTTTTTTAATCTTGAATTTAATCTTTGTAGGAAGAAAAAAAAGGATGAAAATATGGGGGAAAAAAACAAACCAGAGATGCAGATAGACTTTGGTCTTGGATTACTCCTGAGCTATGAAATGCTGCTGTGGCAGAGGTTTCTGGCCCCAAAGGTGTCTTGCACCACAGTGAAGTCCCTTCCTTACTCCCTGAGGCATTCCTTGGGCAGAGCCTCCGCAGGGGAGGGCACTTGCCTTGCTCATTGTAGCCTGCATACAAAAATTACTATTATTTTATCTTAAGCATCCCTCCTACACCTGACTCGGTGGAAAGAAATTGTTTGGGTCCAAACAATCCTTACAGTGACACTGTATCAGTGACCTAACTGCTTTTCACCTCAAGGAAAGAGCTGAGGTCTCTGGGTGCAAGGATCTCGCTTCTCACTGGCCAAGAAACAGCCAGCCATTCCTAACCCTGAGGGCATGGAAGCTTCAAGTGGTGGTGAATTAAGCACAGGTTAGTTTGGGAGCTGTAATCAAATGCAAGCAGGTAGCAATTGAGTTTGGATATCTGGGCTGACAAAACCTCCAGAATGTGCAGTGCTATACATACAGCACATATATAAATGCAGATTAAATGAGAGCTGCATGTTAAGCACTTAGAGGTTTGTTTTAGCCCTCACATTATAGGGTTCCTTCCACAGGGGTGTTACTCTTCATTGTCACGACTTCATGAGTTCTACAGTGAGACAGACTTACATCCTAAACGTTGGTACACCTCAACATACTCCAGCAAAGTGGAAATCCTAGGTTACTCAGACTCCCTTTGTCATCTGGGCTCCTCCACCAGGGTTATACTTTTCTATGAGACATTAAAAAGAGGCTCCTCAGGAAAGTAAAGGTCTGAACTGCTCACTGTACCATTTTGGAACAATAAATCCTGTACTTACTTCAAGGCTGGAAATGGTATCTCAGGCACAATCAAGAGTAAAGTATTAAAACCAAAAGAACTCTTTCAACACGGACATTGCCCCAGCTTTTACTAAGCATCCAGATGCAGAGGGTTCATTGTTGGCACATACGCATTCTTAAACATACTAGCTTTTTAAATTTCACAAAAAATGGATTTGGAGTTTTGTTCACATCAAAAGAATTATAACAAAGAAACAGGAGACTGAATTTATGATTAAGAGAAGCAGACACATTCATTTTCTTTTCCAAAGCAAAGCACCATAGGAAAACCAGACTACGGCTGCTGAAGGCATTCAGTGATGAAGAGTTTAGATTAGCATGCAAACAATAAAATGTTTGACTACATAAAAGATAACCTGAGTACCAGGACTATATTTTATGCAAAAACTAGTTATAAAACTGCTGCATAAACGACCCCCATAGGGATAATTTAGGGAAAAATAATCTGAGATATTTACGTACCTGACAAACACTCCAGACTCTGGGAGATTTTTCTGCTGTTTATGTGCCAGTCGTCTAAGCCTACAGTGCTTGGCCATGACATCCAAAGTCAGGCTGACCGTAAGTGCCAGCCTTGATGCTGGGAGCAGCCTGGCTATGTGAGAAGGGCTAATCAGCCCAGGTGGAATATCATGCTAAAGCAGCCTTCCAGCACCATGGCTGGTGCATTCACACGGCTCAGGTGCTACTGCAGCCTGCCACAGAGACACATCCTAGGGTGATAAAGCTAACAGGACAGCTGGGCTCCAGACCACCCACATTAACATTTCATCTGAGCAATGGCCCCTAAGCCCATTGCAAAATAGTTGGAGACCAAAGCATGCATCCTCCTCACCTTCACTTTTTGCGCCCTGCACCTCTCTAAAAATTATTGCTTCCACCTTATCAGCCTCCCCACTTTTGCACAAATCCCCAGTGAAATACCATGTCCTACCTGCTTCCAGCATCCTTGGTCCAGAGCTGCCACCAACAGAGTGGAATACATAGAAGTGCTGGAAGCTGCTTCTTCGTACCAGACGCACCATGCGTACCCGAGCATTGTACCTTGATCCTGTGCCTATTTATTCCATTTTCTTACCTTGCAGTGCTGACAATACACTTTTCTTGCATTTTGGGCAGCAGCACTAACACTGAATAATCAGCAAAAGAGACACATTGTAAGAGCTTATGAGCCACATGCATTTTGCAAGCTGGAGTTTGGTGATCGTCATCATAAAATGAAAATAGACCAGGTGTAGAAAATGTCTGCAAAAATAATTTTGGAGAGAGCTTTCTTTTCTTCAAGGGAGATTAGAGGAACTTAAATTGTTTAGTCTAGCAAGATGAAATGAAACAGCTAAGGGGAAAGGTAAGGGAGGATGTGTTTGCTCTCTATTAAATATTAATTAATACCCTATTAATTATTAATAAAGAACCATTCAAGATAAAAGGTAATGGTGTCACAAAACAAATGGATAAAGGTTGTTCGGGAATATATTTAGGCTATGAATGCAAATAAAGTTCCTAGCCATTAATTGAGTTTGGAATCAGCCTTCCAATGGGAAAAGAGGAAGGAAAAGAACCTCAAAGACTTCTAAGATGACGCCTCTGTCAAGAGACTGTATGTTCCTGAACTCCATGTGCCAAGAGAGGGTTCAAGCCCTCTAGCCCAAGTCTGTTCTTTCATCTCACTTCTGAAAGAAGATGCTAAGACCTACTTTCCAATGTCCTTTCCTAAGTCTTAGGCAAAGAGAAAGTCCGTATTTTCTAAGTACAGGGGGAAAACCCTCATATTAGAGGGTTTTGATATGTGCTATTTGTATTTTACATGATGAAGTCCACTTGCACTGTGAGATGGAATGAAACTGCTATGTGGTCATCTTCCCTGCTGCCAGATGTTTATGGCATTTCACAGCTACCAGAACTAGAACACTGAAGTTAATCTTCACTATCTGTAACTGCACAGTTCTCCTAAGATCCATCTCAAATACATGGATCCATCACCAGAAGCATAAAAAGAGATGTGATTACAGTGGCAGTGGGGGATGCTCCAAATGATGATTTCAAGGCAAAGTTGTTTAAATCTCAACTGCAGTACTACAGTGACAAGCTTGCCTATTGAAAGATATAGGCCAGTGTTTTCTCTCATAAACAACTGATCTCTTTAATACGGAGGTGGTATTGGATATTTACACAAAACACATCCATTACAAAAAGTTATTTCCTGATACGAGTCATGAAGAAAGGAATAAGGCTTTATTGTGAATAGTGGGTCAAATGCACTGGGGAATATCATCACATCAAAATATAAGCTTTTACTCCACTGCTTTGTAGGCACAGTATTTAAATTCTATGTGAAAAGCAAAAGAGAGAGTAGAAAAGTCAAAGACATTTGAAATAGAAGGGGAAGTACACCAGAATGATCAAAAAAAAAAGAGATCAATAAGAAAAGTCAAGCTTGCACCAATAATTTTAAAGAAGAGTGTTAAGAAAATAAATGTGGGTATAGACACATGGGAAATGGACTGTGGTAGTTTAAGGAATGTAAGGGAACTTTAAAGACTGGATCTTGGACTTAATCCCATTTAGAAAAAATATTTCTGTCTAATACCCATTTCATAAACCTCTTAGAAGTTTTAGTACAGTTCCTAGTGAGAAAAGGATCCACAGAATGAGCCAATATGTGGCATTTATGTAACAGCATTTTCAAAAAGCTTCTATAGTCAGAGAGAGAGCCTTTCAATCATGGATCCTCTGTGCCCAGAAAGGGGTTCTTTCAAAGCAGGGTTGAGGTGAACCATTTCACAGTCAAGAATAATTTGCCCACATCCTCCTGCCCTTTCTGTTGCATTTACTTTCTGCTTCAGCAAGTGACTACAGGTCATACATAAAACTTAAATGTAATAAAGAAACAAATCCCAGGTCACCCACATAAATCCCTTGGGCTTCCATTGCTGTGATTTAAATTCTATGACTTACTATGTCTTAAACCCCACTTTCAAGGCACTCAAGAAGCCAAAAGAATTTCCACCTTTTTTCCCCCCACTAAAACAGGTTCTTCCATACTTTCTTTGTTCTATCGCCATGAAAAATAGTTACAGAGGGTCACCAGCCAGGATTAGCATATTAGTCTTGTCTGTGGAAGCAGAACTGTCAGTCTCTCCATCTCCTGGCACTGTGCCTGGTGACCAGCAACAGCTGTGACTGGAAGTTTTATGGGATAACCAATGAACACAAGTAAGTAAGAAAAACAAATTTTAAAAAACCCCAGGAAACCAAAACCTCACAATGCTAGAAAATGCACAAACTACTCAATTTTCACCATTTTCAGGAGGTTTTGTTTGTTTGTTTACATTTATAGTGTGTGTATGTCCTGTAGGAGTATTACCTACTATAAATAAGGAAAAATGAACTCTTGCTTCTAAACCAGCATTTCTGTACTGGGATTTCTGACAAAAAAAATATGATGGGAATACAAAATGAATACAGAAAATTGCTAAACTCTGCTTACAAACCTGTTCCCTACAGAAACCACAGATGTGTATTGAGATAGGCAGATTCAGTAGGCAGGATAGGAATCCAGACTGTCTAGTGAAGCATATTAGCATAAGTGCCTTAACTCTATCAATACTTGCCTCTGTTGAAGTCTGATTTCTGCCTACACAGAACAGGAGGTCTTTTTACCTTCTGAAAAAAAGTGGTGTGGTGACAGCTACTACCAGGGAGTGTACAACTGGTGCTGGAACCATCACTGGTTTTGTTTGTTCATTTTAATTATCATCTTTCAAATGCCTGATGGTGTTTTACTGTCAAGGAACTCAGAAATTAAGAAAATGATCATGTCCTACCCTCACTAACATAGTTACCATCACTGGGAATGAACTGAGAAATGAAAGAGAAAAGGGGAAAAGAAAGATAAAGGGAGCAGACCCTGATTTTCTGAGGAGTTGACCACCTTGCAATGCTGTGTGTGACAGACCAGGAGCAGAGGCAGCACACCAGATCAGCACCTACCCAAAACTGAAAAGGACAATTTAGTTACCTGCCAGATATTTCTGACTGCCTACAGAAGGAACATTCCTCTCTGTTATTGACAAACAATAAGATACTGCAATACTGTATCCAGAAGCGTTTCCAGTCAGGAATGCATGTAATTGCAAACCGGCTACTGTTTGTTTTTAAATGACTAAAATACCAAAGTAATCTCAGAACTCCTCTAGAAAATGGGATTTATAATGAAAAATATTTGCTGAAAAAGCAAAAGTGAGAGTACAGTTTGCCTCCCCATTTGTCTTTTATGGTGCTTGACAAATTGACACACAATTGTTAATTATGGGCACTGAGTGCCACATGATTATGAATAAAATATTCCAGCTGATCGGAGCATAAGTCTAATAGCATTTCCAGGAAATTAAGTAGCATTCTTACAGATACTGAAGCCTACAAATTTCAAATCATGACATAATTAAATTTCTCAAGCAGATATTCAAAATGTTCTTAATTTTTAGTTAGCATTTAACCATATCACAACCTAAGCATGCTCTCTGGACAAATGTTTTGAATGCAGGCTTTAACAACCACTGTGTGACACAAATCTACAGATCACTGAAAATTATGCAGAAGAATGCAATCTTGGACATTTTTTTGTGCAGGGAGTTTTCTGAATTTTTCTCTAAAGTGAAGAAAAAAAGTCAGTTTTCCCTTAGAAGTGTCAAAAAAAGGTGAAAATACCTAACAGACTTGGGATGAGACTACTGCAAAACATAGTAGCCAGAAGTGGAGAGGATGACAATGATAACACATTGACAATTTTTTCTCCTTACTAAAACCTGTGAGAATGCGTCCCCAACCTCATCTTCCCCACCAGAGCTGGAACTTGTGTCTTTTCCCTGAACAGGTCCAGTTCCTGTGCTGGTACCATCTGCCTGCAGGCAGGATCAGAATGGAGAGGGTCACCTATGGGCATAGAGCCTAGTGAGGGGGAGTTCACTGGCACCATGTTTTCTATCTCCACCTCCCTTGCAGTCTGGTCCATGTGTAAGGAGCAGCACAGAAGAGAGAAGACAGATCATATAAATTATATTCTCAAAGACATATATTTTTTTTCCCAGGTTGGGAACAAGCTTCAGAAGACAAACACTGTGGCATCATTGGGGGAGTGTAATAGGCAAAGCATGTCAAAAAGTAAAACAGTGATTGAACCCCAAGATATATAAAAAAATAAAATTTATATTGTAACCCTAAGGGAAAAGTGTCTTATGAAGTGAAAATCCAAAATTAAAAAAAAAAAAAAAAAAAAATAGTGTAATCTTGTCAGAGATTTGTTTCCTCCCTGACATCTTGCTTGTGTCAAGTAATAGGAATACACACTGTGTTTTCGTGTGTTAATTGTAAACTAAATATTTTATGAATCTATGTAATTTTCTTATCTCTGGAAGGTCCCAGTTGTTCCTTCAGCTTTGGAATGCCAGTCTGAACATATCAGTTCAACGGGTGAGCCAGATCTTACAGTACAGACAAAACAGTGTCATGGAACATCTATGGCTTGGAAAGCCACTTGGAACTCACAATCTTTTTAGTTCCTTACTCAAGAACAGGGGTAACCACGCCTGCCCAGTGCAGAAGGGGGTTGCACGCATTTGCCAGTGACCACTGGACCCTCTAGGTCTAAGAAGGACAAGCAAGGATCACTGTTCCTTGCAAAGTGCACACTGGCTTCCTTGTCTGGTGTTGCTCAGCTCTAAGACGTGACTCTGCTAACAAAACATTTTTGAAGAGAACAGAGATAAGTTTCTCAGAACAATCAAGGGTCTTCTATTCAGCACAGTAGGTGTTGCTAGTTCAGGCTGAAGATACAATTCAACAGTGTTAAGATTAACTCCTGAACAGAGGCAAGTATTTCAATATTCGACTGCAGATAATGCTCCTTGTGGGTCCTGAACTCACTTTGCCTTGAAACAGCTGCACAGGATCCTCATCAGGTTCCCCTTACACTGAGAGCTGCCATTACAACTGAGCAGCTTTGGCCTCAATGGCTTGATCTTGCTGAAGCACAAAGATTGTCAGCGCACACCGAGAGATGGCAGGAGATGGTGAGATTGTTAGAATGACTGGAAATCCTTCAAAATGAACCAGAGAGGCACAAAGCTACCTCTGCTCTATACTTTTCTCCTTCCATGCAGGCTTCATCTCCGTCAAAATATTGATAAAGCAATTCCACTCAGCATCACGTTCTCAGGTGCTCGGCACCTACAAACACAGGTTTTCAAAACGATCGGTTCCTCTCTCATTGCATTTTCCACATTAAAGTGGCATCTCTTAACACAGCAGAGCACCCCACAGCTCCCTCACCACTATTTATAAAGAGGATTTCTGGGTAGCTGAACCTTCTCTTTCATACCCTACTGAAACCCCCAGGTGTGCGCTCAGGGCTTGGACTAGAATCCGAACCTTTCTGGATGATGCCTCCTGCTGTGACCCCAGGGCATATTTGAAAACAGGTGAATAATCAGGTATCTCCTCATCAAAGCAAATGACACCACTGCCATCCATTCCAGTGGAGGTAAGATACGGAAGGCAAATGACTTTAACAGCTCTCTGCAACCAGTTTTGACATACAGTGTAAAGCACTGGATATATTACAGTCTATGCTGCTTAGTTTCTGTAACATCCTACTAACAGAGCTTGAGGAAATAATTAATCTTTAGGAGGAGAACACCAGAAGGAGAATGTGCAAAATGGATACAAGCTGATAAGAGAAGGGGGAAGGAGTCTGTCAGGGGAGTTTGGCATAAAAAGGGGAGAAGGATGAAGGAAAGAGAGAAAATGAATGAAAAGTGGGTGAAAACATATTACAGGAGAGCAGAACATGTGGTTTGGTCAGTAGTTCAGAAAAATGATACAATGTTAATATTTTGGGTTTTTTTTTCCCCCTGCTGTTTGAGAACCTGAACTACTGAAATAAATAGGCTTGTAAAAACACTTGCTCATCCTGCAGCCAGCTTAGCTCACTGTATGGCTCACCCACACAGGCTGACAAAGGCAAGTGTTAATGACCAGTTTGAAAAATATGGTGTCAACTTGTGAGCATGGGTTCAGAGAGCACCAGGCTCAAGAATGACATGGACACTTCATGAACAGCTGTCCAATGGGAAACTCCACTCTGTCCTGTATGAAGAAGAATTTAATTCTTGTACATTTAATCCATTAAATTAACTTTCCTGGAGTCAGATTTTCTAATCTTCAGATATTTTTAGAGGCATCTACTCAGCTGAAGGAATTCTCAGCATGAAATACAAATATTTATAAACAGAAGTCATGCTGCCTCCATATTGTAGTTCATTTTTCACTGTAATTTTTACATACAGTGAGAAACATTTTATCTATTTCTGGAAAACACAGAGATTTTTTTTTCCTGTAGCCAGTTCAACATAATTCCATTTTCTCTCATTCTACAGGGCTGGATTAAAACAAAATTCATCACTCCTCCACCTGCTGCAACAGTAAAGAAAAAAGTTCTCCAAAAATCCATAAATCCTCAGCCCACTTCCAAGGAGAGAGTTCTGTGATTCTTGTTTGATATGAGTGATCTCTTGATTTGGAGTTTCAGACCCCTTCTTCCTGCAGCTATTAGCCTGACCTTCTCAGTGCTAGCCTGCACAGCAGACTCTCGGGGTCTGAAGGCAAGGAGAAGCCTGCCTTTTAGCTAAGCCCTCCTGGTCCATCATGTAGACACGAGAGAAGTAATTGTTCTATGTGCGGAGGAAATTCAGCAAATTGAAAGTGAAATAGCTGAAATGCAGCGTAAAAAAAAAAAAAAAAATCAAAACCTTTACAGAAGAGAATTTCAGTCTTCTCTCCAACCTACTGAGTACAATATTTCTTGGCAAGTTCATTTTTACATTTTAGGCTGTTTCCCCCTAAGGTTAACTGTGTCCTTCCCACACGAGACACTGCCGTGGTGTCTCACGCATCTGTTTTCTCCAGTTGCAGCCCAGGCTGCCTCCAATGAACATCCATCACCATGGGATCTGCACGCTCTTTGGTCTATCATGGGAAATGGCATTTATGAAAGACACTGTGGCTTTCTACCATGAAAATGTCTACAGCACTACATACAGTAGAATTATGACTTCTATAAAGAAGGGGAAAAAAATAACCCAGACAGGATATGAGGAACATCTGTTTATATGAACACCCTTAGTATCAGCAGTCTGAGCATGAGAACCGTCAATATATAGCAGACAAAAAGCACTCAGAGCACACATGAAGAAATAAGACTTGAAAGGTAACACTTTAAAATAAATTGTTTCTTCTCAGATCTGAATTAAACCCAGATGATCACTTTAAGTTAATACAGCAACATCATGGAGAAGTGATTTATCCTTTAATTGCCATAATATTATCATTTACAAAAAGCACATGTGATTGGCAAATCCGATTTTGTGTACATCCTGAACAAGTCAATTAGCGCCGACACTATCTCTGCAATCACTCTCTAGCCAATTGCTTCCCTTCACTTTTTTTTCATAGAAATTGTCTGTCCTCATGGTTCTTAATGAAGCAGGTAACTAGTTTTGCATTTCAGTAATTCAGTTCCTTCAGCTAGAAAAGTTCACACATTTCAGTTCACCCAATCTTCTGCTGATTTACTTCCATGCACATCAAAATATAAATTTTACTAAACCATGTTTATTGGTACGAGAATAGGCACTTAATATGCACACTGGATTTAGACATGAGTGAAAGTTATAACACTGTTTACAGACAGTATCAATAAAGCCTTCTTGTTTTTAACTTTAAAACTGCTGTAAAGCAGTGATCACATCTGCTAAGATGGCTAAATCCCTAATAGAAACTGTCAAAGTAACTAACTTTCTTCACACATTTGTCTAAAGTCGGGAAATAAACTTATTTTGACTATTTTTTTTATTTTGCTAATTTCTTTCCTGTCTGCTTCCCATTTCCCACATCTTTAAAAAATAATTCTGTGCCTGGAATTCTAAAATGATTCAGCAGAAATCTTACAGAAAACACATTTTGATTTTTACACATTAATTTATCCCAGAGGTTAGTAACTCCTATTCAGCTAGGACACTGAAACCAGTACCACATATCCAATTAAAAGAGCAAAATCAATATGTTTGAATATCTAGTTGTATAAGCGATTAAATTTCATGAGAAATTCAGCAGTTACATTTGTTTATTTATGTTTCTATGTGTCAAACTCTGAAAAACAAACAGCACTGCTGAAATTATGTTCTGTTCACAGATAAATGACAAAGAAGAAATGAGGCCAACGTAATAAATTATTTGTTCACTGCATACAATTGACCCTCTTCTGCCATGTCCTCAAGCAAATATCCCATTGTTTTCAGTCCACAGAACAGCTGTTGCACTGCCTCCTGGCTGTGTGCAGGAAGTTTGTTTAAATAAGGAGCAAGAATAAAGGACGAATTTCAAAACAAGTGGGAAAAAAAGTTACTACCCTACTCTTCAAAGAATTCTGGACTCATTTTATTAAACTAAAATATATCACTTTTTCTTTGCATGGCGAATCTTCAATTTATGAAGTGCCATTTAGCATTATTATGAAAATAGACTTCGTGGCTTTTAATTGGTTTCCTTATCAGTCCCAGAAAAACAGTTTTTAATAAACCAGGAGTGGACTAACTCATTCTGCTAATTTCAAATCCATGCTCTGCAGAGTAGAACTCAGATATAATGTGGCTTCTTTCAGCTTAGGCAGGAATGAGGGATAGAGAAGAGAGGGACAAAAAATAAAAAGATACTAAAAGAAAAGGATTCTTACAAAAAATACAAACTCCTGCAAAGCGGATAAAACTGTACCACCTTCTTCATCCAGAACAACCTCTCAGAGACATTTGGAATTGTGGCTGGATTCCTAGGGGATGCAAGACCACAGGCAGAGCTGGGGGTTTGTGGGCAGCTCCTCAGCTCTGGCGAGGTGTGTGTGGGGAAGCACAGCTTGAACCTGACTGAAAGGGACCAGCAGAGACAGGAGAGATGTTTGGGTTAGCTCAATCCCTGCTATCATGTGCCTTGACCAGCAAGGCAATGCCTCTGCCCTGCAATGCGCTGGAGAGGGAACTGCAGACTGGAACAACCAGGGGCAGGGATGGTGGTTTGCTCCTTGCAATTGTGTCACATTTACTTCGTGTCTTGCCCACACTGCTGTGTCAGTAAGGAGGGAAATGCAGCTCTTTGCTGGTTTTCCTCCCCAGACACAAGTAATTTCTGGGGAACAGGACCTCTGTACTCACTACGCTAGATCATGTGTCTTCAATTACACACCTGCTCTCAGCATTTTGGGGAGAACCACTGGCTAAAACTGTAGGAATTCCAGGCTTTGCTGAGTCTTACCTTGTGTAATTCAAGCCTGCCAGCAGAACCCGTGTCTGCATTCACATTCAGTCTCTGTGCAAATCAGCTGCATAGTGGCCAAGTCCTGCTTTGAATGTCCCAATGAATGATGTATTTATTACCTGTGCCCAAGCACACAGGGTTTTGTCTGGGAGGGGAGATGGCAGTGGGGAGCAGAGATTGCTGAATGTAATTTTTAAAAGCCCCTACCACAACTGTAGCACAGTGGCATGGTCCTGGCTCCAAGCATGCAGTGACCACCCTGGATAGGTCTGGCATGCCAGAGCTGCAGTCCTGCAAACCTGAACCTCTATCATGTACCCCCTGTGCTGCCCAGGCAAGACAATAAATGGCTTTTTCTGATGCAATTATCTATCTCCTTTTTATTAATTAAAAAAAATCACATCAAAATGTAACAGTTTTCTAAATACACAGGAAAGGTCCCACTCTGTCAGCCCTTGCACCTCAGGGTTTTAATGTGCCTCCCTGGGACTATATGGCTCTTGTTAATACAGTTTGGGGCCCTTGTTAACTTAGTTCCAGTTTTACACATTAATTGCAACTCTGTTTTTGAAGTATGGAATAGAAGTTCCAGCCTATCCTTACCAAGGCATTAAATCAGTTTAAGACCTGACCATTTGGTAAATCTGTGATGCTGCTATCTATTCCAGTAGACAAAAGCCCATGGTTATTAATAGTAAGAAGTTTTTGGGCTCCATACTCTTCAACATAATTGGCTGGTTCATGAGCATGGACTCAAAAGATAAGGACTTTTTGCAATCTGGCAGTCTCCTGGGTTTTGCAGGTGTTTGGCTTTTTTTTGGTTTGGTTTAAGTCATGCTTGGCTTTTTATGTTTATATTTGTTCCCTTTAGCTTGGAAAATGGCCCTCAGCTAAGGACTCCTGCCACCTTTATTCAGCGTGCCTGCACTGCGTTCACTTTTTTGAGAGAGTTAGATTCCTCTGAAAAGTCACCTTTATTGTCCTTATGGCAGACCCCAAAAGAGATGTAGACAGAAGGAAAAGAGATGTGAAAACCTGTTGGTTTCTTCTCAGAAGACACCTACATCAGATTCCCACTCCATTTCTTTAGACTAACTAAAGGCTACGGGGTAATGCAACTGGGATCCCATTAGGAGAGACTGCCCTGCCAGAAGCACTGAGGAGATTCCCACAGCAGTGGTGTCTGAGCTACAGCCAGAGGGACACACCATGCCAAGCCCTGCTGGGACTCCAGCTAGCAAAAAACAGGTGATGTACTGGCGTAATTTAAAAGATACTTTTGTGCTCAGTTCCAGCAGACACAAATTAATTCCCCCAGAGCAACTCAGAACTGAGACAGCACATCAGTTCCCAAACAGAACTAAGAGCTGTACCCACTCTTTCCCTTTTTTCTTGTTAACAGAATATCAAACCCAATCAAAATATCAAAAGCAGTACAACAAACACACATTTTACCAAAAGCAGCATAGCAAATAAATGACATCATCCAGTCATCAAAATGTGTGCATGTGTAAGCCAACCATATACACTTGTTTTTGCTAGCTTGCTAAATGAAATGGCATAGGCCACGTCTAGCAGAATGAAATTTAATTCTTCCCTTACATGTAAAGCTGTCAGAGTTTAAGAAAAATAATCCCACATGATGACATCTGACTCTTCTATTTGAAATAATACATTAAAAAGAATTTATCAGACTTCATCCTGGATTTGGTTTAGCTTTCATTTTCCTTCTTTTTTTTTTTTTTTCCTTTTTCTTTAAGACTTAGGACAAAGCCAAATGCTGCTGAGTCTTAGGTTTAAAAAATTAAAATGTCAGGATTGAGAGTGAAGCCCACATCTATTGCAAAGTTGCAGAACTGTAGGGCAGAAAAGAAATGCAAAAAAAGCAATGTAGAAACAATATATTGAAGCAGAAACACCAAATATCACCTTAAAACACTGCGCCACAAGAGTTGGTGTCTCTTTGTTTATAAAGCAGAAAGCCCTGTTTTATAAACATGTGAATTTCATTGCAATCCATTTATGTTATCAGCTGAAATTGCATCAGCCCTGCAGAATGCATATCTCAGGGATTAGGAATGGGATTAATTGTGTTTCTTATAGAACAGATACTCTGTCAAGAATTAATGAGAAAATTTGTTTGGTGTCCTCTATCTGGTTTTCACTGACATGTATCATAGAAACAGGTCATGGATAAAGAATTGAACAACCAGGATCTGGTTATCACTGTATGTGAGAAGGAATTTCCCTGAACAAGATTTTCACATGTTGCTGAGCAGTAATGGAAAATACGTACTGCATCAGCCACACTGGACTAAAGCATACAAATGACAAAATATGCATCACCAGGATTTCTGTGCTTCAGTAAAAAACTCCCTGTCAGCATCATGAAAAGATGGCTCATCCAAGGCACTAGCCTTAAAATCAGATGACATCCATGATCCCACCCACCACTGCAAGCATCCTCTCCCCTAAGTCACCAACAAATGTTACTAGTGTCACAGCAGATTAAATTGAGCTTAAATGTCACAGGCGACATTTCTCATGCTGCTGCATCCCTCTGCTCCAACTGATATTTTTTTCCACTTGCTCTCTCTAAAAGGTATTAGAGCACAAGCTTTATTGCAGCTCCCTAGAAACTGTAGTTAAAGTACCAAGGTTAATTCAAAGTTTTCAGACTTCTTTGAAAAACAATGCATGGCAGATGTCACAAATTTCTAAACTCTGATTTTCCCTATGAGTAATCCATTGTCTTACTCATATGTCTCAAGTTTCTACCTTAGTAAGAATCCTCATGTTTAGCAGGTGCGTCACATATGTGCAGAACATAAAATAATTCCTATGGCACTGTAAACAAAACCAAGTATTAACCTTGAGGCCGTATTTATGATCTTTTGTTGTTCCTTAACAGAGGCAGCTTTTGCCTATTAGAAGATGATCATGATTTCAGCTGGTGTGGTGAGTAAAACTCAGCCCTGTGCATCTTGAAGCCAAATGACTTAAAGTCATTTGCAGAGCTCCTGCTTCAGTGAGGACAGGCTTGTGCCGCCCCCCAAAGCATTCTGCTACTCATATGAAAATGCCCCAAATGGGCCTCAGGAAAGGGCATGTGACAGATTTTAATGAGATAAGTGACTTGGAAAGAAGACTTGGAGCTAAATTACGGCTACTGGGAAATAGTGTCTATGTTATATTGTGCTTCTTCCCCCGCCACCCCCCCTCGCCTCCCAGTCTAACATCCTGCAGGACTGAGGTCAGTTTTTCCACCTTTGGCAATGTTTTTGGTTGATTTTTTTGTTTGCCTTGGGGAGGTGAGGTTGTCTGGGCTTTGCTTTTTAATTTCCTGCATAGAGTTATTCAACTGGACAAATTCTGTCTTCTTCCAGAATTTGAAAACATTCTGGAAGAAGTTTTTACCAGTGTTTTCACCAGTGTCATGCTAGTGACTTCAGTATCAAGAGGAAGAAAGGGGATGTGCAGGAAACAATGAGATCTGAGAAGCTGCCAAACCGTAGGAATTGGAAACTTCAAGTACTCAAGGGGCTAAAGAGCTCAAGGGGAAAAAAAAAAAACAAAACAGAAAGGAACAATTTCTTAGAGCTTAGAAGCTTCCACTCGCAACAGGTGTGGAACACGTGAGAAAAAGAGTAGTGAAATCCAGCTGCAGCCACAACTAAACTTGTAATAGCCCGTTTGAATACAGCTAGCTCACATCAAAGCCCACATCATCACACCTTCCTTCACTGCTTCTGGTTGCTGAGCTGTCTGGAGGGAAACTTCTTCAGGCTGATCCCCACCAGCTGCAGTACTGCAGTCAGAGACCTGCCTGCTGTGTGGATGTACCAAAGGTTTTGCAGATTCCTTCCAATTAACATATCTCAGATGTACCTCTCACTCCCAGTCCTGCTGTTAAATTCTTATCTAGGCTCTCATCACCTCATGTCTCAATTACTCCAACATCCTTTTCCTGGCCACTGACAAACTCATTCATGCCCTGATGGTGTATTGATCCACAGTGCTGCTGCAGAGATCATTTCCCAGCCTGGCTTTCTTTTCACTCATCTTGCTGGCTCCTTTTCCTTTTCATATCAAGCAATCAACTGGCCTTCACTTTCAAGGACTCTTCCACCTTATTGCTCATTCTATTCAGCGTCCAAAGGTCAACTCTCACACCTGAACAGTCCACAGTTCCTGCTTCTACTCATCACTTGCCAACTTTGTAGTCTCTTGAGAGTCTTTGTCACATTTGCGAGAAAGTCTCTGCAAAACACTACTTGTTGCAGCCCCTCAACTTGTCCCTAGAAATACCTTCTGGCCAAAAAAACATTTTGTCAACAGATTTGCTTGAGCTGGGCTCTAGTGGCTGTCCGTGATGTCCTTTTGTTAAGGCTAATTTTACAAGACAGGACGTGTGCAACACGAGAAACATAGAGAAACACCCCATGAAGTCTCTTCCCAAAGTAATCTGGAACAGACTGAGATATGCTGACCCACAACATTTTATCTGCAAATGGAGCTGTTTCAGATGGTTGCAAACTTTTCTTTTTCTGTTTGTGCAGCATCTACCAGCATCTTTTCCTTGTCTATGACTGACATCCCACAGTAATGCAGCAGACAACCTCCAACAGGTCTCTGATGGGTTGTTATACAAGAAGATAATACAGGAACTAATCATCCATGAATGAATGAAGGATAATGTCATAGATGAAAAATGGGCAGGATACAGGAAAAATGGAATAATGTTTAATTGATAGCTTCCACCTTGGGAAAAAAAATTAACATTTCCTTTGAGATTTCCTCTTGTCTTATGACATCTCATAAATACACGACAGAAAAGAAAAGCATGTATGTGGGGAGGATTGCAAGACAGTGAAAGCTACAGATAACTTTTATTTATCAGCTGAGAGTTTTGAGAAAAACTTTAGAGAGACCTACACTAAGGCAGCATACTAAAACCAGAAATGTCAAGCAACAATTACTGGAGGACACGGTCCGTGCCAACACACATTACGTGGTCAAGCATTACATGGGTCAGCTTTCAGACCAAGGAAAGTGGTTGTTCCCCTCTATTCAGCCCTCATGAGGCCACATCTGGGATGATGTGTCCAGCTTTGAGGCTCAAAGTGCAAGAAAGATTGGCAGTGAGTACAGTAGAAATCAACTATGACAGCAGGAGGTGGAGCACTTGGCACATAAGGAGAGGCTAAAGGAGCTGGGTTAGAGCAAGAGTGAAGCCACACCTTCTTGGAGTCCACAGTGAAAAGACAAAAGCCAGCATTTACAAGTTGTACCAAGGGAAATTACAGCTGGAGACACAGAAAATTTTCTCTCTAATGAGAGTGATGCAGCACTGGCGTAAGGGCCTAGAAGGGCTGTGGAATCACCACTCTTGGAGAGTTTCAGAATTCAACTGGACATTGCCCTGAGGGACCAAAATGAATTTTGAGGCTGTCTCTGCTTTACTTCAGCATTGGATGAGACCCTCAAGATGTACTTTCTCTCCACACCAGGCCAGAGACATAAATGTAAACCCCCTCCATACAGAATTAAGATGAAAAGATTAGAAAATGCTTTAGATAGGTAAGTCTGAAGCATTCAACTGTTCTGTCTTTTGTGTATCTGACCATGTCCAGTTCTGGGCTCCCCAGAGACATGGACTTGCTGGAGTTTGTCCAGAAAAAGGCCAGAAAGATGATGAAGGCAATGGAGCATCTCGCTTGTGAGGAGAGCTGGAACTCTTCAGTCTAGAGAAGAGTAGGCTCAAGGGGATCTTTTATCCATGTGTATAAATATCTGAGGCAGGTAAAGCGAACAGTGCCAGACTCTTCTTAGTGGCACCCAGAAATAGGATGAGAAGCAAAGGGCACAGACTGAAACACAGAAATTCTGCATGAAAAAAAAAAAAAAATCCACCTTTTTACTATATGGGTGGTTGAACACTGGCATAGGTAGCTCAGAGAGGTCACAGAGTCTTCACCCTTGGAGATATTCAAAGCCTGACTGGACACAGCCCTCTTATGAGCAGAGGGGCTGGACTACATGATTTCAGAGGTGCTTCCAGCCTCCACCAGATACTGTGATTTTGTGACTGTATATATTAGATAATGAGACTGTGAAGATTATATGACTACAAGATATTTTGAAACAGGAATATAAAAACCTTTGCAATGAAACTGAATGGGAAATTTCTTAATTCTTTTCTGACTTCCTTCACTCTTTCTCTCAGCTACTTTTATAGCCAGTTTAGAACTCAAGGACACCCAAATTATGTGTCAGTTCCTGTGTTCCTACAAAAGTCCCTTCCTTTTCCCCTCTCCAGATAGTTGTGTGAGGTTCAGCCTGGGCAGGCAGACATCTGTGATTCAGAAAAATTTCCCACCAGCAGTATTCCCAAAGATGTGGACAACATAATAACAGAGAACCTTTCATGGCCCCTTCACCGTCATGTGGCTTTCTGCCTCCCCCTTTCCTGTCACAGCAACCACTCACATGGAAAAATAGCATTCAAAGAATATAAGTTCAAATAAATATAGAGTTGCAGATTCAAGGTCAGAACAGTGTTCTCTGCCACCTCTCCATCCTCTCCTACAACGTTCTTCATTCACCAGGAAAAAAAAACATGGCAAGATTAAACACGTCTGAGTTAGTAGATTATGATAGGAAATGCTGTCTTATCTTCTGCTTTTCAGCAACACACATTACAAATTGTCTGGCAGCTATTCACTCATTCACTCTCTCTGTAAATAGCTATTCAGCAAAACTTGATGGAGCTGTACAAGTCACCAAAGTCTTACTGAGATTTTCTGCACACAACTGCCCAGTTGGAAAATTGGAGAGTCTCAAGGGCAAATTCCATACAGGCAAGGAGAGGCTGGTGGGCCCTCCAAAAGATCTGCTGTGTTTTGGCCAAGTAAAATTCACCTGCTTGCTTGGTGCACGTGTTTTCATTATTACTCCATCACCTTAGGTGACTGGTGAATCTGCACTGCTGACACAGAAACCAGCTCTGCATCTCCTGCACCGCTGTGCGGCAGAACAGGTCAGGACCGCGCCGAGGGAGGGATGTGCAGCTCCTCTCGTAAAAACCTGGCTCTGATCCAGTCCTGCAAAAGCTCCTTGACCATCACTGGGAATGCTGACACCCCCGAGAATGAGAGAAAAAACTCTGCATTTTGCTGGCTTTCATACAAAGGAGTAATTTGTCCCAAAGCCCAGAATGTGGAGCAATCTCTGGCGTATTTGGTTCGATTAGAGAATGTGTTAATTATGGTAATAATGCAACTAATATGGCTTAGAGAAGCAAGTCTCAAATAGTGCTTGTGATTTCCTGCTTTTCCTTTGCATGCTGCCCAAACAGAGGGTTGATTAGAAATCAGCATAAATGTAAGTATTTAGGTATTTAATTTTTGTTAAGTGACCATTTACATTTCACATCTCTGCAATTTTTTCTCTTTTGTGCAGATAAGCTTTTTCTACCTGGAAAAGTGGATAAGACAATCTGATACCTGCAATTTTCGTGTTTACTGAAGCTTTTTAGGCTGCATTATAGTTACATATATTTTCTAATTATTAAATCAAAATTTGAGAAAAGACCTCTTATGATAGGGTGGAAAAAACCTGTATGCCTAAAATTATCTGTCACTTTTTAAAATAATAGAGTTATTCCCTCTTTCTTAAATCACTGTTCTGTGCTGCTGACCCAAAAGTGACATCTACTGTCTTTTCTGCCTGTGAATCTCACCTTCAAGAAACAATTTTTTTGTCAAGTTTTTTCTCACTTTTCCATTCTCATCTGCTTTTCTATGTAGCCAGAGGAAGAGGCAGAAGACAGTTATTATGCTTACGGCAGGGAGAAAGAAATTGTGTGTGTATTCACTGCCAGCAAACACAAAGCCCCATTGTAGACAGAGCAGGACCACAAAAAGATCACATCCTAGAAAATGAGGCATTGTCATCATCATCTCTTGCATTTCCCTGTGAGGCTGGGACTTGGAAAACATGCAACTGACTCTGTGTTTCCTAGTGGTTGAAAGGGTAGGAACTGGCAAAAAAACTACAGGAATTTAGAATTAATGTCCAGGCAGTGCAAGGGTGAAAAAGGTGGTAAGAATGAGAAAAAGAGCAATCCAGACTCTCAGGAAAGGATAACTCCTCCAGCAGAACAATATATTTCTTAAGCACCAACATCCATTGGCTTCCTCCTTTTTAGCCTACAAATCTTGCCAACCACCCTGACCCACTGAGACCTTTGATGGAAATACAGTAATTTAATTCCAATGTAATCCATTCTTTAATGATAGAGCATGCAGGAAAAGCTTACATGGGCTTGCCTGTACATGTAATTAGTAGATCAGAAGAATAAAACAATTAATTTCTCTCTGACCAGTTCAAGGAGATAAATGTTTATTTAATCCAAATTAAAATGTTTCTTATTTATTACTTCTTCTAGCCCAAACCCTGGTATATGATTAGAGCTGGGCAAAAAGCAATATTCACATCCCACAAAAGCATGCTAATTAGAAGAGAACCAAAGGAATCTGCATTGGGGTGAAACTACTGATTTCAATTGTTCAGGATTTTTGCAAAGAACCTTTTGTTGAAGCCTGCAACCTGCCAGTTGCCACTGCACACCTCAGGTGAGTGGTGTGCACTCAAGTACAAATTAGCCGTAGCTCCCAGGACAAACACTCATGGGTTGTGACCAGAAATTGTGCCCTGGATTAGACAGAACTTTCCACGATGGAAAGCAGCTGGTATGTTTTCCCACCTCTTTTTCCTTTCCTCTGAGGAAAACATCTGTTTCCAACGGATCGAGAGGTGAATGAAGCTCCCATCTGGCTAGGAGGACTGGGCAGCTGCGATTATGTCAGGCAGTGAGAGATTGTTCCCCTCACTGGGCAGTGCTGAACGGGAATGCAGAAGCAGACAAAGTCCTTCTGCAACATCATAGGTACATGTCAAAACTGATGGCAGTGAGGATTTTCTCTGATGAGAAACTTATTCCTCGCAATGAGCAGCTCTAAAAGTCATCTCTAAATGCTAAGAGATAAAACTGTGCTGTTGGGAGTTACAGTCTCTTCACCTTGCATGAATACTAAATTTGTTCTTCTTCCAGGAAAAAGAAAGGAGGAGAAAAAAATACCTCACCATATCAGCAATTAAAGCATTGTGTTGGGATTCTGTGCTATACATTCCAGGAATTTTAGAACTGGTGTGAATGGCAGGCAAGGAACAAGAGAGATAATTATTGTAGAGGCAGAACATTGTTTAAAAAATAAATTAATACATAGCATATCTGAATGCAAAAAGGCTTAGCCAATGCTTCACATGGAAACCCCCAGTGAAGGTGAAATGCAAAGAAATATCTTTTAGTCATTTTGGGCAGCCGTTGACAGGTAAGATTTCCTGTAAAATGGATGACAACATTGACCTTTAGAAAATTATCACCAGATAGCAGAACAAAGCTTTCCTCTGTTTATCCTTGGGGGACTAGGAGCTGCACACAGACGGGATGCCAAAACAAGACAAAAAACGCTTGGTATTTTTCAGTGTGCTGGAGAGCTACATGCACCATGAGACAATCAAATTTGAAATAAAGCTTTAGGAACACAGAAATAACATGCTCATGAAATGTCCTGATTTTTACAAGCACCAGCTCTCTGGGCAGAACCCTGCCTATAGAAAGGGCTCCATTAATTCTTGTTAATGGGGTTGCCTCTCTCTGAAGGTAATTTTCAGGCAGACTGAAAAATTAAAAAGGAGATTTGTCCCCTGACACAAGGAACCTTTGCTGACTGCACACAAAGAAACCAGGAGAGAAGTGCCCTAAAATTATACCCTGTGGCAACCTCTTTTAACAATAGGCAGGCAGGCATATGGATTTCAGGAGAATTGTTTTAATTACTCGTACAGACTCTATGGATGAATTAACAATTTCCTGTTACACTCTCTGTAGCTGCAGCAATCCTCATGGCCTTTAAGACCCAGACCCTGACGCAACATCAGCCAAGCACCCCCTACCAGCAGGGAACTGTGAAGTCCCAACTCAGATGGGGAGGGCACAAATTGCTTCTGTCTTCTGACACCTGGCTACCTGACTACTGAAAGGAAAGGAATTCTTAAAAGCATTCTCATTTAACTATCTTGCCCCTTTTCTTTGTAAAGTACACAGAGTATGCTTCTAAGGAGTAAGAACTCCCTTTCCTTTTTTATTCTATTTGATGAG
Organism: Promerops cafer; assembly: GCA_013398275.1. Classification (NCBI taxonomy): domain Eukaryota; kingdom Metazoa; phylum Chordata; class Aves; order Passeriformes; family Nectariniidae; genus Promerops; species Promerops cafer. Next base: position 2,234,322 of record VZSE01013026.1, read on the forward strand.
AGGCTTGTCTAAACCTGCCCTTTACAGACGCATGGCAGAAACTAGTTGCTGTGTGCACTGCTACCAGTGACCCCTTGTGGAAGCAGATTATCTTCTCCTGGTTCATAAATCTACCTGTCAACCCTACCTGGAGAGCAGACAACTCATCAGCATGGATTACTGAAACCACTTGCTGCAGAAATAAAGCTACAGCAAGATGGATTAAAAAATAAAACAAAGATTCCCCTTGGGATGTGACAATTCCTTAACCTCAGCCTCAGAAAAAAACACAACCTTGAAATGGAGAACAGTGATCTGTAGAACCAGATGCTTGGAAGAGAAACATAGAAAAATGGCAAAGGAGCTTCAGCAACGATGCTTCATCCAATCTGATTGAGAGCACAGGTTTACTTTATGGCTCATATTTATCACAGCCAGCAAAGCTGAAACTGTACATTCCAAGGTTGCATCTATATTTCAAATTACAAATCTCTGTGGTTAGGGGATTTAAAATTCCACCATAAAATCTTGGTCGATGTGATCACAGGCCAAGGGCACTTATGTTCCTTTAATATAATAATGAAATATTTTGCTTATGACATTGGTGACTTATAAGTGGATTTAAAATAAGAACCTCAGAAAGAAGAAAAAAAAAACAACTCAACAAACCACTCAGGAGTGATTTCCAATGTCATCTACATATTCTAAGCAGCTTACCCAAATGTTTGTTAGAAAAAAACAACTTTGATCCATGATATGGTGCAGTGACTGGCAACAAAGATTATTTATATCAGATTAGAAGCTTTTTTAATTTAGCACTTCTTTTTCTTTGGTTCCTGCACAGTGAGTTTTCCACATTAGAATTCACAGCACATAGCTCTGTGATTCCCTAACGGAGAAATTCATCTGATCCTGTTCAGGTAGCAGGACAATGAGCAATTAAAAAGCCAACTCTTCTGGAAGAACAAGAGATTTATGAATACAAAGGTCGGTCCAGGTATGTGGGCTGGGCATGTCTAGTTGGCCCTGCCTGTCCACCTAAAGCAGTCGAGCAGAGAAGCTCATCTCCTTATCCTTCTTTTCAAATCACAGGGATGAATCCAGTCTCCCTCCATGCTCAACTTGACATTTCCCCAGCAGTACATGTCCAAAGGTACATAAAAATGAAATTTTAGAGTATTAATTAGCCAAGAATGGCTAAATATATAGCTCCAAGACTGTCCATGCTATGTCAGCACAAATCCACTGCCTTCTATAGGCTCGTTAGCCCACCAGAGTCAGCATTACAGTCTGTATCATTACAGACAATCTCAAATTTCCTGACCTTTTCAGTTGTGTGATAATGTTGATATAAACTTAAAGGAACTGTCATTTCTCTTTCTGAAACCCTGTTTCTCCTTGGATTGCAAGACCCTGAATCACAGGGAAGAGAAAGCATACTTCTCAGTTGCCTAAGAGAAAATGACACCTGAGTCCAGCCTGATGTACGCAGGAACATCTTCTGTTATATCCAAAGGGAAGTGTATTGTTCAGAAGGCTGATATATTTCACGTTTAGCTTAATAAAACCAAAACATTGCTTTTTTCTGTACTCTTCCTCTTAAACTTTCAATAAAAGTTTTGAAAAGAGTTTCTCTTTTAAATATATATTGGTATAGTTTAGACTGTTTTCAGTATTCTCCAGTGTCATTGCAAGGAGCTCTCAAACACCAATAAATTAATGCCTGGGTTAAGTCCTTTTTGTGAACAGTAATTGTTTGGCCTCATTTTATAGAACTGGAGTAGATCAGGGTTAAACCCCCTACAAGGGACCACATGTCAAAACACTGAACTGAAAAATGGAACCAAATGCTGCTGAGCTCCACTAACTCCTGTTTATACGTTATCAGCATCTCTGCAAAAACCCTAAGCACAAATACTCCTGAATGACAGTATTTAATGATGGGTGATCATGCAGGAGTTGGGACATAAATAAACCTCATTAGGGAAAGTTCCAGTGAGAATCAAATGTGCACTGTTGCCAGCCCAAAGTATGTTCCTTTTCCCAGTAAAGAAAAGCCAAAGCATTCTTCTGTTTCACTGATGAACCAGCTACTTTCATTTACTGGGGGGTGATGCTGTGCACAGATCATACTGTGCCTGTAGACATTTGCCTGTAGACATTTGTTTGCTGAATTTTCAGTAATGATACCTGTTTGCCACTGTAACAATATAAGTGCCACCTTCCCAGTAGTTTCCTTTTAAAAAATAAAGGTAATTGGAAAACCTCACTTAGCATAATTTCATCACCTTTGTTTAATCTCATTTTTAAGTGGCTGACCTTAAATTCAGATCAACCCCCAAATAAAAGGCCTCTGACAGAGATGTTTGTAATGCATTTCACACAAAAGAAGGAACATATAAGCCAACAATGGCAAAACCAAGCTCAACAGGATGCCCTTGTTTTGAAAATTTCATCCCTAATGCACACTGATGCACTTTTATCTCATCTTTTTTAAGGGATCCAGTCTTGAAAAGCCTTTCTCTTACACACAGCCAGACAAGTTCATTGGAAAAGCCTCTGAATATAAAGATACCTTATGAGCAGAAGTTTGGAAGATGGTATGCTTATATATTACGAGCAAAAACTATAAGCACAGTGGTACTCATTTGATTTATTTTAACTCCTATGCCTACACTACCCAAACAGCACAACCAGGTAGGTAATGGGAGGGACACCCACACACCAGCACATCTCACACTCAGAATTTCTCCCTCAGGGGCCACTCCTGGACAGCTTTATTGGCACCCAGCAGTACTTTGCACCAACGTGAGCAGGGCATCTTGTGCGTCGAGGAACACCATCATGTGAGCACAGCTATAAGAAAGCAGCTCCATGTGGGAATGCTGAGCATCCTAACTGAGATCTACACTATCAGGGATTAAGGTCAGTAAGCAATGCATTAAAGTCAGTGCTGCCAGCCCCATGGGCCAAATGTCCTGTCTAAAAGCCTTCATGGCTGCCTGAGTCCATTTAAAATAAAAGAAGTAAGCAAAGAAAAACAACCATTTTTTCTCTTTCAAGGGAAACGAAGTAATGTGTTCATATCAATTCTGAATGGCAGAGAATAAACTCATTTTACCCGAATGTGAGCAGCACCTCCAGACTTCCCTACGGTTCTCTCCCCACTACTTACAGCATATAAAAAGGGCAATTTAACTGAAGGAGGTTATATTTGGGGCTTTTTTCAGCACTGTTTCTAGAAACTAGCAGATGTCAGTTAATGATCTTTAGACATTAGATCATAAACCACACTCATTTCAAACACTGCAATCTGAATGATTATTTGTATATCATTAAACAACATTCTCAGAACAAGCTCAGTATATTTCCTTATTTTTGCATTTAAATATTCCTTATTGTTTTATTTAATACAAAAACATCGGATAACCTTTTATTTTATATTTTTTAATTTACAGACTATGGGCAAGGTTCTTTCCTTCCTTTCATTCCCTCTTCTCAGCAAAGCAATGTATAAGCACAGTGTCATTACAAAGTGCAACATTTCTTCAGCTTCACAACACACTGACACAAAGCAGATGACATTTGTCCATGCTGAAGCTCCAGATGGGCATTAGAACTGAATCTTATGAATTTCCTTCTTCACAGAGTTACAAAGCCACTGGTCCTCACAAGGGGAGTGCTTGTTTTAAACTCCAGAAATAGAATAAGATTGTTTATTTGAAAGCGAAGATAGATGGGCTTGAGTCAGGCTAGCGTGAGTATACCTGGGTGCCATATACTTAGTAAGTAAAGAAACTGACTGTATTTTCAAACATACAGAATCTGCACAGCTATATAAATATAAATATAGCTGTATGTATGGAGACAGCAAGTCTTACATGCACCTATGCATGCATATCTACCTGCATATGCCCAGCTGTGCATAGATATTGATAACTGCATACATACATAATAACATGTATTAAACAGTATAATATTTATTAAGACATACACATACACAAAGTAATATTCTCTTCCATAACATGAACTCAGATTCAATTTTATCTAAATACCTACTGGAAATATTAGCTAGGCCTTTGATTCACTAGAACCACACTTTAAAAAATTAATTACATAATATATGCTGAAAAACGCCTAGATACATGACAGATAAATTAGTTTCATTTGAACACATGTAGTGTATGAAAGAAATTAATTTAATAAACATTGGGGCTCTCATCTTGCAAAAGCATATATAAGTCCCAGTGAGTTCAGTTGTAATAACTAAAATTATTCATGGGCAAAAGAGTTTGCAGATCAAGGCTATATATGCGATTTGGTTGTTACATTATGTTAATTTTTGGATCTACTATTTCACCATAAAATCTGACAAGGCAGAGTCATTTATGAGACATAAATATAGAGAATTGAATTATAGGGAGTCCTCTACATACATAACAAGATCAATTATTAATTAACATTCAGAGATGAAGATATGTTGCTGTAGAGAAATTACTTAAGGGCGTCTATTGACAATGCTGGTCATGGGCTGGGATCCTTTCCATTCCCTCCATAGAAGCCACAGTGATTTAAACACAGCACCTGGATACAACTTATCCCCTCACAATTACTGAAAAGTAATTTGCAAACCCCTTCCCCTTGTCCCCCCACCACTGTTACAGCCAGTTACTGTGGCTGGAACAAGGCCCAGCCATAGATCACATTATCCTGCTTCAAGGAAGATAAAATCTCACCCCCTGACTGCTGCTGTAATTCAGGTGCAGAACTACCTTTCTGCTGACCAGATCCTGTGCCGGTGCAGCCAGCAGAGCTATGCTGGCAGTAATGGAGCTGTACAGATCTACACCTGTAAAAGACCCACCTCCTATACACAAATTAGATCCAGACCAGCAGCAACCTGGCTGGACCTGTAGGATAGACCTCAACTAATTTAGATAATCTAAAAAATTGGGATTGAGTTTCAGCATGCTATCCAGACTTTCTCAGCAAGATATTCTTTCCTTTGGGGACTCACAGGGGGTAACCCATCCCACGTACCAAACCACTATGGATTTATCTCAGTGATCTGTGAACACCTCCTGCTGAGCTAGTCACTCACAGCTCCCTTCACTGTTAACAGCAAGGAACACTTTCCGGGTGTGATGAATCTCATTTATTTTGCTTGTCTATTTAAAGCTGAGATGATTCTTGTCCTAGAAATGCCTGTTTGTCTCCACTGGCTATGCAGGGTGACTAGCTCTCATGTAGGTGGCAAAAGTCCTCTCACCTATGTGACAGCTTCACTAGCAACAGTGAAGCTAGATTTTGCTCACACTTAGCAAAATAAAACGCAAGTACCAAATGTTAACTAAAAACAAATCTTGAACAGACTAATACATTTCAAGATACAGATCTTAATGCAAGGCAACAATACTCTTCTACTCTCTGCTTTCTGGCCAGAGTTTCAGGAGTATGTAATTGCACAGGAACAAGTGACATCTATGAACAGCAGCAAAGCTTGCTTTGTGCTCTCTGTTCAGCAGTTTTCACTGGAGGAAATTTTTTAAGGGACTACCAAAAAATGAATTCTCGTAATCTTCCCCCCACAGGCAAAGTCTTTCTGATCCTGAAATAGCCAGAAATTAGCTCTAACTCTGAAGCACAAAAATTAACGTCTCTACTAATGTGTTTTCATTAACTAAGTTTGCAACACAAGTCTACAATGCCCCAATAGGGCAAAATGGGATAAAATCGAATGCCCCAATAAGATTAAATATTGGAAACTGTTGTTTGTAATGCTATATCCACAATCTTAAAGCAGCCTAATGGAGACACTAATCTGCAGCTGATCAGGTCACCTCCCCCTCCATTTGGCTTCATTTTGCTGAACCCTTAAAAGCCTTGTCCCATATTTTCCATGGAGCTGTCCCCTATTCCCTTTCAGCATTTGTAGTTACTACAGAAACAGTGCATTTACCTAGGTGGTTAATAAAAGCTACAAAAGGAATCAGCTCCAGATGGGTTACAAAATTGATGCCTTCCCCACCACCTTGCAGGCATTAACATTAGAAAGCTTTCTCAAGAAAGAGGAGGTTAGAAAAGATGACAGAATACAGTGGAAAATACTGATGTAATGTAAGCCTAAATGCCATTAATAAATCACAGGCCCAGCACATAACTCCACATAGCAATTCCCAGAAAGATTGTCCTAATCGATAATAAATACATAACTCCTCTGAATTTGCTAATGCGTTTCTGAGCAGTATGGACTCACTCCCTAATTTCAAAGCGCTGTCCTCTAACTCTTTGTGCTATGTAAAGCACACATTTGGACATGCTGAATTCTCTAATTAGTCTATAAATGCTTGACTTTTACCCACTGCTTTGGTAAGTGTGATAATTGCTGGGGAAAGGCCAAAGCATTTATGGTCAATCAGATGATGAGGAAAGGAATATGGCCCTTTCAGCGAGGAAAATGTAAGGCATTCTGTGGCAAAGCAGAAGCTATTAGCAGGATCAATATTTCTCCTAGTACCTTAATAAATCATTATATCAAAGAACAGTTGCAGGATGAAGAAAACCTCATTCTACCAACAAGGATGCTTCCAAATCAACAAATAAAACATCATTTAAATTACAAAGACCTAATTGGTGTACAAAGGCAAACGGCAAGCATAGAATACAGCCTCTGATGCTAGGCATGTAAACATTTTAAATCATTAGTGAAGGAAGAAAAGCAGAAAGACAAAGAAACAGCTACGCTAAAAGCTCTCCACGCATAATTTGCAAATTGGTAAATATGCATGAATCCACCACACCGTAGCTGACTGATGGCACCATGTTTGGTGTAGATATCATAGGTAGTAGAAGCAGAAGAGCACCTGGAAAGCAGGATAGCCTTTGATATCTTTATTATTAACTGAAAAGGAACCCCCTTGCTATTATTTGCATTGGGGCTTTTTCCTCTTCTCCTCCTTAGAATCAGCTAAGATTTGTAAACACTAGAATGAGAGGAGGGAAGAAATATTCTAATGCCTACTTTCAAGTAAGGGAATGTCTCCTCTCAGCAGACACTGCACATCACTGCTTACCCGATACTGCCATCATCACATGTACCCACAAAGCCCTCTCAGCCACGTGACGTAAATTAGAGTTTTGACCAAGAAAACCATGATCATGTCCTGCACAGTAGGTGACCCTCCTACACACATATATGTGTATATATATGTGCACACATATATGGCAGTGAGAAGAAGATAAGGCTCACAGTGTTGCAAACCTACATGCTGCTATGGAGCACACTTCTGCGCTGATTGTGAGCAGCCACCAGCACCTTTTTTTTGGAAATGCCAACTCACAGCACTTTTGTTTTATAGTGTAACCTGTCAATCTAATAGAGAAATTACATAACCTAGTGGAGAAAGAGCCGCTGGAGTAACAAACCAGGGTTTGGGTTCCACTGGGAGAAAAATGTAATATACTGTTGTAAGCAGCATTGGGTTTATTCTCTTGTTTCAGGAATATGGTTTTAGCTCTTTATTGAAGGAATATTACAGAAAAGCAAGTGCTTCTCAGTTGTTCAATCACTACTTTTGATTCCTGTCACAGCTTTGGAAGGTTGTTCCTAATTTATTCGGAGGCAAAATTGTTGCCTTTGTGAAGACGAATCATCTGTTGAAGGAATTTCATTGTGGAATTCAAAGTGGGTAGTCTTTGGTTCTCCAGTTCATATTTCATAAGCCTCTAATTCCATAGATGTGATACTTTAGAAGGTCAATTGTCATATGTCTGGAAAGTTGACAAGAAAGTAAACAATGCCAAAGAGGAAGGGAGAAGGAGTATCCTGTTGCTACATGGTATCTCCTCACCCCACTTCAAAGCAGCAGAGACCTTACCCACCTATCAGAATTCTCTGGAAAAGCAGAGTTTTGGCCATATGGCAGTAGACCTTACAGGGTTCTGGCCATCTGCATTTCCACCATATGACTGGCTCTTTGAGTTAAATAAATATACAGATTGACAGTGCCTAGACTTTTTATGCTCTGAACTCTCTATAGAGACGTATTTATTTTCTCAAACTGTAATTTATTCTGGAAAGAAAAATGGATCGGTCTCTCCTCAAATCAGTTTGTTGGCTGATCCTCCTGTTGTAGAAAACGTAGCAGTCCTGCTTTACAGAGCACAATATGCAAACTTTAGTAGTAAGGAAACTGCTGTAGCTTATACACTTAACTGCCTATAGGCATCCCAAGCGTTCTTCCTCTCTTCCTGAGTAGATCACATATTCCTCAGCACATCTCATGCCTACTAACACACACCAACTAATTTTTCTGGTAGCATCCCAGGACTATTTCAAAAAGCAATTGGAAATACCCTTTTTGCCAGCATCCCAACGTACTGGCATGTGTAAGCTTTGTGGACTGTAAACCTCTCGAGGCAGGGACTATTCCTATTTGTTTATGTCCTTAGTGGCCTAAAGGCATTATCAGCTTTAGCCATCAAATTATCAGCAGCTGAGGGGATCATTGTGAGCACGACCCAAACTTCAGTGATCACGTCCAACAGGATCACAGGGGGAAGGCTAATGAAGTCCGTGTGCCCTTTCAATTCTATTATCATAAAAGTCTTTCTTTCTCCAGTACTGTAGAAGGACGGACTAGCTCTTCAAATAAATAACCAAGAGTGATTGGGATGGTAGCAAATGGATTCAGCAAAGATTCAGGATTTTCTTATTCTAGTCAGCCTGAACAATTAATTAACAGCTTCCTTCTTTGTCATTAATTTTGTTGCCATAGTAGCCTCTGTAAGAGGTTTCTAACAAACAAGGAAGATTTATCTGTCACACTCTAAATCGATCAGAAAATGAATGATTTCACATTCATTTTTGTTTGATAATGATGGGTAAAGCACAGTGAATTATTACAACAGGGTTTTCTGGGAAGTATAACGTGTCTGTTATCTTAAAAAGCAATCCTAAAGAACAGGCCCAGAGATGAAAAGTGAAGTGCCAGTTCTATGTAAACAAAATACTGTCTCCATTAAGAAATTACAACAATTTATAAATAATAAATTGAAAAAAGTTTCTAGATTTTTTTTTCAACTGCAATTAAGCATATTTTGCTTGGATATAAACACTTCCATGCACTATTTTTTGCTCCAAATTCACAGCTGGTGAGAAACCATGGAGAAAAACATTGTAAGAGAATTTCCTAAAGAACAGAGTTAAAATTAATGAGTTTAAACAAAGGCATTTTCTTCTACTTTAGGCTGCTTGGGTTGTAAAAAGAACAGCAATCCACAAGGGAAAAAGCAGGAGGGGGTAGGTATATGTCTGCAAACTAAATTCAGACTAAGTTCTGGCCATCATCATGTGCCAGGGGTTTGGACATGTTTAGGGAACTGCAGGCTGCAACCTGCAAATTGGATCAATATATTTCTTGCCTGATAAATTCCAGGAGGGAGATAATGGGTGCACTATTGGAAAAGATGGTTGTTGCCTTTCTTCTAGAGGACAAGGTGACAGATTCTCTTAAAGCAGTAATGGCTCTTTGCTTCTTCACCAAACAATGCTTTGAAAACGAATGTCATTTCAAATCTTGTCCAATCTATAACCTGTCTCAGCTGGAGTGGGGAACAGGGAAGAGTTGGCAACGTAGTCAAATTACTCAGATTTCCTTGATTAAGAAGCTAGTAATAATCCCACGGGCAAAATGCTCCAGTCACATCAGTCGACTCTTTACATGAAGGAAAACAAAACAAACATGAAGGCAATGGGACTTACGTTTCTCATTATACTTGTCATTTTCTACAACCAAGCCAAAGTGGCCTTGAATATTTTGTCATACTATTGATACCCAAAGTAATTGACTCAGCTACAGACCATAACGCAGATAAATCTTATTGAGATCAAACTTCTTTGTTCTTTATCTCACCTCTTGGAAGACCTAAAGTGAAAATTTTTGGTCATCTCCCATACTGAACAAGGAATCTGGACAACAAAGTATTGGGGAGATCATGCAGTCATGAAAGCTGAGACGCCACAAATACAGAACATCATCAAGAACATGCAAAATTTTCAATTTTCTAGTAAAAACATTTCCCTCAGTTTACAAATTCACTCTTTTTATTGTTCAATTTCCCTCGTGGGACTGGCTCCTATAAGCTACCAAACTGTGGAGATAAAAAACATAGAAATAAGTGGAATAAGGAGCAGGGATTTGCCTCTGGTAACAGCACTGCACTGAGGGATATAAAATTCTCGATGTTGGATAGTAGCATAGGGCCTTGTTTCTGACCTATTCCCCCCTCCACCACATCCGCCCAGCTCCCTCAGTTCAATCATTTGCCTGGCCATACCTAAAACCATACTAGGGTCATTAAAAAAAATCTTTTTAAAAATGGTTCTTTTAACATGAATCATTTCTCAGTTCCCACTTACAAAGAATCTGCTGAGCCTTTAAGCTCTGCCAAAGGGAGGGCAGCCTCTGGTGATGAGTGTGGAAATGAGAGCTGGAAGGCAGTATGCTCCCAGATCAGATCTGTGTAATACAGTATCGAAATAATATAAAAATGCAGCCTAAGCGCAAAGAGCAAGTCTGATTCTCGTTCACTGTGGTTATTTTTAACTGAACCTCTGCCTGTCCATCTATTACACCTTCCCTGGCAGAACAGGGGCAGTAGCAAATCTGAACCCACTTTTGAGCCAGCATAAAAGTTGGAGAGAAGTCACAAGAGGTAATTTCATTACAGGAAGTTTAATGAAAACCAGCAGCCGGACGGTGAAGCTGCACACAAATTGCTGCCCAGGGAGAGGGAGGCAGGCAGGCAGAGCAGCCAGCGTGAGCTGTGCCTGGGAACAGCCGATGGGCAGGTGTGGGCAGCCCTGCCAGCTGGCACCGACGCGCCTTCACAGCATGGGCTGCCCCTCCTGACACGTAGCCGGGAAACTGAGGCACGGCTTTTAAGGGATGGGGGACATTAATCCATTGAAGGAGGCTTCTTCTCTGCTCACAGGGTACTTTGTTTCCAGGGCTCTGTGGTGCTTTAAATGTTGTGTGAAGTCTACTGTAGCAGGTGCCTGCATGGTGTGGGTGATGACACCAGCCCGCTGAGTGTTCTCTTCTGGGTTGGAGACAACTGGAAGCCACATAAACTCACCAGCAGGGCTGAGGCCAAGTTGACTGCACTGAGTCAGAGCTAATGAACACTGCCAATCATGGCAATTTATTAGCTTGTCCTCAGCATCTTGCTAACTGTGCTACACAGCTTCTGGTTGGCTTGGAAAACGGACAGAGGGAGCTCCTCCATTGTGTAGAGTTAAAGCCTTAGCTGTAGGCCCATGGGCTCTCACTGAGCACCTGAATCCTGGCAGACTGAAATATAAACCAAGGATTTCACCTTTGGGGGAAATTCTGCAGAGGAGAGTGCAAGTGGAGAACTAAGGAAGTGAGGAAAAGCCTCTGAATGAGCCACTGGCTGCTAAGTTAAAATCCTCTACTTTGACTTAGCTCCACAGTCTTAAGCACATCATGCATTCAGTGGTGAGACTATCAGGAGTCAAGTGAACCTTCAGAATATGCAGTCAAACACCTCCAAAGAAACAAAATGCTGTCATGAAGGACATCCATGTTGACTTGTGGAGATTTTTTACTACTTTAAGACCTTAAAATACTGTATTTCATTTGGCTATCAAGCATTGACTTTTTTTCTGAAAGTCCATCCTGCGGCACTGCAAGCTGCCTGCTGACTGTATGGCTCTTGACAAACTTCCTCGACAGAAATCCCAGCTCACTTCAACCTACACACAGAGCTACGGAGGTGGGAAAATCAAAGATGCATCAATGGTGGAAGGATTGCAGGAGTGACCATTACAAAATCTGGAGACAAAGGCCTCTAGCATTAAAGGGGAATGTTCCTGGAAGGATTATAGAAAGATCAGAGGTTCAAAGTGCTTCATGCCCCAGAACAAGAGAAGAAGCAGATCTCTCTGTATATCTACACTTCATTGGGAACAGATAGGGCGTTTGATTGATCTCACTCATGTGTGACAGACACAAGAGCTTGACAGGAGCTGGTCTGCAGAACTTTGGCCAGGATTTCAGAAACATTGCTGAATAGCTCACACAACCCTCCAAGAAAAAAAAACAACAAAAAGAAAGGAATACTGGGCAATGGCATAAGAACTCATTGTAGAATAAACTATGTCTTTAACCTGTTACTCTGTTATCATCTCCTCTTTCTTCTCCCCTTATTTCCTTGTCACCTCAAGAGAAAAAAATCTGGGTGAAGACAGCAACACTCAGGATGTTCTTATGGACTGAGAGGAATACAGAACATCATGATTAACTAAAGTGAATTAGTGGTCCTAAAACATTAAAGAATGGCATTATGAAGCAATTAAGTCTCCTGTAAGCAAAACACATTATATCAGTCAATTTTGCAAACAGGGTGCCACATTTCAGAGTCATCCCTCTTCTAGATTTAATACTTGACCTTTGCGTTCAGGATCCTTGGTCCGTCTGAAATGTTTTCTTTTATTCTCTTTGGTGCTGGTTCTTGTTTCAGTTAGATCAGGTCAGGTTTTCTCTGAGACTGTAATAATAGGGCCAGCTGCGTGCAACCTGTCAAGTACTGTCATAACTTCAACTGCTCTTGTAATTCTAGTGCCTCTGTGAAGTCCCACATTATGAAAATTGTCTTTCAATGCCCTTCATCTAGTCTGTGTAACATTTCTGTGTACTTTTGTTGGGGGCTGTAAAGGTAGGAAAATTTCCTAAGAAAACCACTAAGTGCAATAGTAAGAAACCACTATTAGCAAGAATGGAGAAGAGAGTTGGTTTGCCACACATCAGAATGAAAAGCTATTTTCAGGATCAGTGGTGATCAGAGAGCCACTAAAGTGAACACGGAAGACAAAGGAATGGCAATTCAGTCCATAATAGGAAAAAATAGATTAGAAAGAACTGAGATAAGTTAAAATTGTCTAGGCCTTACAAATTTCACCCTAGAATGCATATATCACTGACTAAGAAAATCTTAGAGCTGCTGGCAATTAACTTTGGGAGGTGAGGTCAGAAACAGTTAACTTAGCAAACCCTCAGTGGGAAATAACCAAATAGGCTTGTCTTGCTATGCAAGACCTGAGGTTAGCCAGTAGATTACAAGCTTCAACAGTCACTGTCACATATGTATGAACATCAGACTGGAAATATAAAGGAGAATGTTATCTACGAGACACAAGAGAGAATTCTCCTTTATTACTTTGTTTTGGAAAGAGTTCAACCATAACCTTAGGTGAAGTGTTGGATGCCACATTTTAAGGAGGATGTAACCGACTGATAATGAGTACTCCTAAAAACATGACAAAAAATTGAAGGAATAATTTTTTGATTAATGCAAAGAAGACAAAACTTGGGGAAACATGACAAAACACACTGAAAATTTCAAATATGGCCGCAAGAACAAAGGGAATAACCTATTCCTCTTTATTGCAGGTAGGAGAGAAGTAACTCACATTTAAGAAAAGAAAAAAAGCATTTTTCTAATTGTAAGGAAAACTAGGCATTGGAATGAATTGCTCAGAGAATCTCCATCAGTGGAGGCCCTCATAAATGGGTCAGTCACAGCTCTAATAGGAAGTGTCAGTACAACTAATACAGACGCAGGACCCTCAAGCTACTTCCTAATTTTCTAGGATAGTTCTAGGAAAAAAACCTATGGCTACTTAGATGAAAAACATTTTTTTTTTAGTTCTAGGATATTTTGAGCAATAGTATGTATTACCTTTTCCTTGGTTAATTTTTAATAGTGTTCTGAAGGCCCAAAGTTAAAGAGTAGCTTGACCCAAGACATTCTTTCATCTTTCTACTTTCATTTTTGCTGTTTGAGCAAAGTTGGTCAAAATTCCTCAGATTCTCATAACACTTCTTGAATTCAATATTCAGTGGTCTTTTGGGTGATTTTTCTGAATGTGGGATCAATGACATTAAGTAGGAACACATTCTTTCCTGAATGGCTGCCTACAGCCATTTTTGGGACATTTCTTCCTTATAGTCAACCAACCATATTAAAGTTGACATGGTTTCCTTTAAGTTTTGCTTTTTGATTCTGGCTAGTTTTTTAACATGTGGCATCTAGTAGTCACATTCTCTGTATTTTCCCTTTTCTGAAGTGATAATTTAGCCTAGAAACCTGAGTCATTCTGGAGCGGTATATCTTGGGACTCTCAATCCCAGAAGCGCTGTCTGTGCTACACCTCAGCCTAGAAAGAAGGCTGGAACTTTACCAAAATCAAGACTTTGCCTTACTACTAGTTATGATATTGATTTGACTTTGCTCAGCTTTGAGCTCTGAAGATGAACAAAGCTTGATCCTAAATTAAGCTGGTGTCGAAGAGTTTTTACAAGGCTGACAAAAAGGAGCTGAATTCTTATCACAGGCAGTTTCTAATGCTGATAGCATTGTGAATATATTAATTGCAGGATCAAACTCACCATCATTCAGAAATTATGTGGCCAGTAGGATTAGGGTAGTGACCATCCCCCTGCACTCAGCACTGTTGAGGCCACACGTCAAGCGCTGTGTTCAGTTTTGGACCCCTCAGGTGATGGGGCATGTCCAGAGAAGAGCAAGGAAGATGGTGAACGTTCTAGAACACAAGTCTATTGAGGAGTGGCTGAGGGAGCTGGGGTTGTTTAGCCTGGAGGAGGCTCAAGGGGATCTTACTGCTCTCTACAACTGCCTGAAAGGAGGGTGTACTGAGGTGGGGTCAACCTCTTCTCCCAAATAACAAGTGACAGGACAAGAGGAAATGGCCTCAAGTTGCACCAGGAGAGGTTTAGCTTGGATATTAGAGGAAATTTCTTCATTAGAAGTGTTGTCAAGTATTGGAATAGGTTGCCCAGGGAAAACAGTGGAGTCAGCATCCCTGGAGTTACTTAAAAGATGTGTAGATGTGGCACTTAGGGACGTGGTTTAGTGGTGGACTCAGCAGTGCCGGGGTAAGTGTTGGACTTGATGATCTTAAAGATCTTTTTCAACCTAAATGATTCTAAGATTCTATTATTTGTTCTCATGTAAACTAATTTTAAAAAAAGCTTTAATGTTTACTATTTGAACAGGTAGCCTTTTTTCATACTTTAGCTAAAAAGCAGGAGAAATGTTCATTTTGGTTGGTTCTTGGCCATATGAACAATCCTTGTTTTCTAAGTACTATCTCTTCAAGTCTCACTGCTGTTTCTGGAGGCTTGAACAGTGGTGACAGAGGATTTCTCCTCTCAGCTAGAGAAGATGTTCTAACTGCCTTTCAGAAGTGAAGTCAATTCATATCTTTCTGTATATTGCAACAGACTCTCCCTGGAGCTGTAGCTTATGACTTTTATCTTATTGTGACACCTGCTTTGGTCAAGGGGATTACTCCTCCTAGAAGGTGTCAATACTGATGGTGTTCAGTTGAACAGCTGTCCTCCCTCTTCTATTATTATTATTCATGATGTGTGATTGATTCTTCTGAGGGCCTTAGGGATAAAAACTCAGCAATTCTTTGCTGTCTTTCTTTTAGAGGGACCTAATGGACAATTACTGTTTCTGAAATGTGCTATGGCCACCATTTCACCTCATCTGTTGTTCAGCTATCTCTGTCCAGGCAGAATGTGGGCAATGAAAAGGTGCAAGATGTGCCATTATCCATATGCTGAGAGCCATCACTTGCACACTTAGCGCTTCTCCAACAGCATCATTCATTACCCAGTATCACACTGAGAGAGTTTAACTGATGGAAGAGAGAGAAGGCACTCGCAGTGACTCCACTTACACACAGCTGAGGCATAATATGGATTGGGGTCATTTTAGCTGAGGGTGTAGCTCCATAATTAATTATTGAACTTTTTAATTCTGGGCTTATTTTACATAATTTGTATTATCTGAAAGTCATATTGACTATATTCAGCTTCTTAATGGTGGCACTTGTATCAAGAATTTAGCAACACATGGAAGGATGAAGACAGGAAGAGGTATTTGAAATGGGACATATAAGATCTGCAAAGGCTTATTCTGAAAAATAGATAAACAACTTAAATCAGCTACAATGTAAAGTCATTTTCCCTTCTAATATTTGAAAGATTACCAGAAAGGAAGTTACGTTCAACTGTTCTCTAGCTTCACTATAAATAAGATACCAAAAAGCTTCCTATTGAGCAACTAGAGCATAACGTGGGTTTTAGAACTACCCAAATGTTGTGTAGGTCTGGAAGAGACCACATGGGGTGGCACTGAAATATTCCTCACTGGAAGATTAGATAAACCTCTCTCTCTGATTATCTAGACAACTCTGCTCTTGCTGGTAGTGAAGGAAAATGAGCCAAATTATCTTTGGTGTCCCTAAGGTGTTCTTGAACATTGACAGTAAAGATCTCCCTTCTTTATTTGTTACGCCTCAGGAATTAAGATCAGCAAAAATTATCATAAAAGTGCCACTTTGAAGCAGAAGATGATGGCACCGGACTGAGGCAAGTAAAGAGCCTTGCTCCCAGTCTGAGCCTCTGAAAACTTAGCTTCGTTTGCAGGAGTCTCTCAACTGGTTTCCCATTCTTCTGGGAAGTAGCTATCATTAAAAAACAGGGAAGTATTTAAATATGTTTCCAGACTGTTCCTCCAGCAGACGAGGTACTTGCAACCATTCCTAGAAATACCTTGAAAAGAACTCAAAACATAAAATGCAGCAGAAGGTCAATCTGCTGTCTGGGTTGGTTGCTGGTTTGTTTTCCCTGCATACATATGAATTTCAGTATCTTGCATTTCCTCTGACCACAGCTCTTACTCAGGTGAGTAAACTGCCTTTCTAGATTTTCTCATAATAACTTGTTCTGTGTCTTGCTGTGGGCAACAAAAAATCAGAGCTGGATGGTGACAGACACTCTGAGTCACCACTCAAAAATGAAAAAAAAACCAAATGCATATAAAATCAATGAATTGTTGAGGTTGGAAAAGACCTCCAAGATCATCATGCTGTTATCCCAGCATGGCCATGTTCACCACCATGTCCCTAAGTGTCACATGCCTATGTTTTTTGGACACTTCCAGGAATGGTGACTCTGCCATCTCCCTGGACAGCCTGTTGCAGTGTTGTTCCAATCCTTTCTGTGAAGAAATTTTCTTAATATCCTATCTAAACCTTCCCTGGTGCAACTTGAGGCTGTTTCCTCTCACCCCATCACTTGTTACATGGGAGACAAACTCCCACCTCACTACAACCTCCTTTCAGGCAGTTGTAGAGAGTGATAAGGTCTCCTCTGAGCCTCCTTTTTTCAGATTAAACACCCCCAGCTCCCTCAGTCACTCCTTACAAGACTTGTGCTCAAGTCCTTTCACCAGCTCATTGTGTTTATAATTAGCTTGCACATAAGACTCATGATTCGGACACAAGAGTCTTTACAAAATCACAGTCTTGTTTGGATTTCTGTTCTAATAAAATACAACTCTCCCTCCATGGCAGCTTTGTGAGATTCACTTCCCCCACCTTCCCATTTTATCTTCCCATATTTCCTTCAAGCATCTAGCTTACAGATTTTCTCCAGCTACCAAATGATTTTGTTTCCATCTTTTCAATAATTCAAATACATGCATCAAATGCACACATGGCATATTTCCAGGCAGTAACATCCCCTTTCCTTTCTGTCTTACATATAAGATGCACAAAGATAACCATGCTCCTTCACAGTCCTGGTTTGTGCTGTGCACCAGCTCCCTCCGCCGCTTTCGCATTGCAACCCTCCATTGGAACCTCTGGTGGGACAGCTGAGCCCTGAGCAAAGCCTAGTGTCACAGAGAGGTTGGCCTTTCTGGCAGCATGGATTTAAGGCATGGCTGCATTTTTATCCAGTGCAGCAGCAGGTCCATGTGCAGCACCAGCAGGAGATCAAAGGTACAGCTGCCATGATTACATGCTAGGATGGAAAAGTGTCCTCCCTAGACTCTTCCTCTC
Source organism: Promerops cafer (assembly GCA_013398275.1). Classification (NCBI taxonomy): domain Eukaryota; kingdom Metazoa; phylum Chordata; class Aves; order Passeriformes; family Nectariniidae; genus Promerops; species Promerops cafer. The sequence continues at coordinate 2,252,263 of VZSE01013026.1, forward strand.
CCTTCTCCCTTTCCCTCCTATGTTTTTTTGACAGATTTGTGTTTTGTCATTTCTTCACTCGAGAAGCAGCAAGACAACGGAGCAGTGCTCCCCCCACCAAACTTGCCCAGGAGCCAGCCCATGCTGCCCATGTGCCCAGGAGGTTGTAACAGGAGGACAGGGTAGAGGAGCTCAGCCACAGGAGACAGAGGCTTCTCATCCCATGTGGCAGCCAGGAACTGTTTTCACCACTTTTGTTTTTCTCTACTCCCTGTAAAACCAAGATACTTGTTTCATCACAGGGGTGTCAAAGGCAAAGGTTTGAGGACACCCCAAGAGGTACTTAGTGACCCCAACAGAGAACTTTAGAAATTTGAGCAATAAATTAATAAAACTCCAACAAAGCAAGAACAAGTAATAAGGATCTCAGGAAAAAGAGGCCTCTCTGGAGAACAGGTTGAGGGATCATATGCAGGAAATAAACAAAAGATTAAGGAAACAAGAGGACGAGATAGTTGCAAATGACCAAAAAAAAAAAAACCACCTTGAAATTTGCAGTGAAAGACATGGGATAAATGGAAATAGCTGACACAGGTTAAACTAATTATTAGCTAGATGACTATCCTGTTTCCATTCAACATCAATACCAGACACTGCAGAGAAGTGGTATAAGAGATACCTACGCAGTTGCAGAAGAAGCTCCACCCAGACCCCAGGCTGAGGATCGGTGAGTTCAGCCTTCTGTCACTGCTGTGTAACTGCTGTAACTTCTTTATAAAGGTATAATATGAAAAATATATCTGTGATGGCATTCTTATTGATGTAAATATCTATTTCTGGCAATACTTTTTGATAATACCTCGGGGCAACACTTTCCAAGGGGAAATTACATCTTCTATGTCCTTTTCAGTAGAACTGTCTTGCCTTTTAATTTAATTGGTTTTCCTTTGCTTCTGCATTATAATGAAGGTACAGCACACCCATACCCGACTACTTTATGCCACTTAATATACATACATCTAACATTTACACATATCAAATGAATCTCATATTTATCTTCTTTTTAAATGGCACTATACTAATGTGTATGTACATCACAATTTTCCAAGAACTAGGTTACTGAACAAGGAAACTTTTAAAATGTGTTTTAGACAAATAAGTTGCCTAAAACTTCTCCACATGGCAGCTGTTGATTGCATCTGTATCACATTATTAAGATGCAGGCCCAACCTCACTTTGCTTTGGCAATTTTAGCAGTAACTCTTGGAAGGCTTAGGTGAGCCGTGATTGAAACAACACTCATAGACAGGTCTGGAAAGGAAGATTTTATAAAGCTGCTGTTGCTACTAGTAAAGTAAAGCACGCAAATGCCAACACTGCAACTAGTCTTCTCCCTTTAACCCAAATGTCTTCCAGTGTTTTGCACTTTTTTCTTCCCAATCCCTGTCTAAGAAAACCAGAAGTTTTGCCTGAAGGGATATCGTCATTAGAGAAAGAAGCAGTACAGTCAAAGCCTTAGGATGACACAGATCATTCAACAGTTGTTCAATTACACTGAAAAGCTACTTATTTTTGAACACAGAGCTTTCACTCAACACAGGCCCAAGGCACCACTATCATATTTCTGTCTGCAGTATCTCAACCAGTCTGATGTAGGGCTTTCGCTCATTACAGAAGCTGTGCCCTTGTGTGAGGTTTACATCTAGGTTCAAAGAGTTTCTAAAGTGTCTTGGAGCTGTGTTGGCTTTAATCATAATCATTTCCAAGAATGAATTAAAAGTTGTTTTGGATACCTCTCATCTCCTAAATCCATCTGATTTTGTTTAAGGTTTACACGTTACTTTCCCTGCAAAATTCCTACAGACTAATAAAACAGTATGTGACTACAGAGTCAACAAGGAAAGCAGTAGCACCCAAAGTACACCAAGGTAAACCATGCAAATGAAATACAGCACATTCCAAAATGAACATTTTTGAAAATTATTATTTAGGGCATACAATTCCTACAGACCCCGAGTGTGACCAAAAGCGGGGTATGACCACCCAGATGGAAAAGTTGATTCCCATAGGTTTTTCTTAGCAGATTTCTATTAAAATGCTGTTCAGTACTAGCTTTGAAGGCAGTAAGAAATCAAATTTTTCTATTATATAGCTGCACAGAAAAACATATTGAAATGCAGGGGAGTGTTTTCTACCCTCTAAATCAGAGTGATTGCTGGCCACACTATCATTTCAGCTGACAAGGACATAGCATTAGCTACAGGTTTCTCACCACTTCTTGCCATGCTGACACTACAGGAGTCAAGCCATTATTATTATGCTCTTTTTACAGTCTCTTAAATATAAACTTTTTTTTCATTTTCGTAAACTTTCCATGAACCTGAGCTCCTCCTGACCCAAAAGCCTCAGTAATTCTGCTGATCATCTGCTAAGTGTGCTTCTGAAAATACACACAGCTATAACTGTGGTCAGCTGCTCACAGATGAGCAACCTGGGTGGAAGCAATCGATTGCAGGGCCTTTTAGGGTAATGCAGCTCCAAAACATACTGACAGGCATAGCAGTGAGAAGAAAATGACATACAGGCCCAATTCCTTTCTGCAGTTCAACTCTATAAACTGCAATCATTCACTTTGAAGGAAAGACGAATGGGTTACTCTACATCTGTACAACAGTAACAGAATAGAGTTATGTCCTAAGCATCTGCTGAGAAACAAAAATAATTTTTTACAACACTTTCTCCAGCATAAAATTAGATTTGACTTGCAGGCATTCAAGATAAAAAAGATAACAAGTCAGCACAGGGGTCTACATGCTGAAATAGTGTCCTGGTTCCAGCCAGGGCAGGGTTAATTTTTGCAGTAGCCAGGATAGGGTATGGCTAGTACCCAGATGTTATCCTGTACCACCTCAGGTCATCTTCCAAGGACAGGGGGAAGGGCTTGCTTCTGGACTGGGGCAGTGTGGCAGAGGGAGAGGCCATGTATTGTCAGAGGTTTCCATGGGGTCAGCAAGAAGATTTCTTTCTCTTACACACTCCGTCATTAGTATTGTTGCTGTTACTGTTTTACTGTTTGTTTTCTTATCTCACTGCTGTTTCCAGTAAATTGTTCTTATCTCAGTCCATGATCTTTATCTTTTGTGACTCCCATTCTCCTCATCAGTCCACCATGGGGAAGAGGAAGGGGAAGGGAAGGAGGGAACAAGGCAGGGAGAAAGGAGGGGAGTGAGCAGCATACAGCTTGGAGTGGTTTCAGCGGGAATACTGAATTATTCCTAAACCATGACAAATAGAACTCAATACAGTTCACAGACCTGTACACAGGAAAGTAACTTCTCAGTGTCCCCATCACAGTATTTCCAAAGGAACGTTACAAATTCTCATGGCCAATCCTGCAAAAAGTGGAAAGGAGAGTTAAAACTAGGAGTTTCCAAAGGAACAGCAAATAAGATCAGCTGTCTCCTTGGATACACAATGCTAAAAGTCAGAGTAGAATTGGTTTAGAGGATGTTTAAACATTTTACACTACAGTAGCAGCTAGATCATAACAATTATATAAATATAGCAAAGTCCAAGTTAAATAAAATGCAAAGTGGTAGGTTGTTTTTAAAGATCTGTTTCAGGGTAAAAATGCAATGAATATATGGAACTGGATTAGAAGAAAAGAGAGAATACTGCACCAATTTATATTCCCTTTGAACTGTCGGTAATACGGACCATAAAGTGCATTTTCAAACATATAGCATATCACAGAACCAGACACTTATTTCTAGCCATGACACTTCTAGGCTTTCAGGAAAGGTGAGCAGAAATAGTCTAGTGGAATTGTGCTGAGTGACAAAGCATCTACTGGTGGGTTCTGCCCAACATCAATAAACAATTGTTTTTGCTTTAAATGGAGGAAAGAATTTCAGCAGTAAAGAAATACTTCACATCTTGCATGAATACTTCAACAGAATCAAAGCAAACCTGTCTTTTCACACCTCCTGCAAGTGCTATTCCAAGTCAAAATACAAGTCATAGCCTGAGATCTATCAGTTGCTAAGTTTTCGATCATGACAACCATGATACCGTGATAATAAGGGAAGGTGACACACAAGACACTAAAGCTTCTTGTGATACTCCCCCCTGGAATCCACACTCATTACTGTAAGGATAATTATCTGTGTATCCCTGAGACCAATTTTTGCACTTTTTGTATAAATATGACCTCTTGCATAAGACATGGTACTTAAAATCATCTCCTTCAAGAGTATCATTGAGTCATTCCATTACCTCTGGGACAGATATGAATTATGCATTCTTTGACTCTCTTTAAAATTTAGATGCACAAGGGGACATGGAAAAATCTAAATGGTACTAAAAATATAAAGCATTCAAGAAAGAAACAATAACTTGTATGCTACTAACTGCTACAGTGCTCCGAAGGCTCCCTGCCTGGTCAAGAAAAGCACATAAAGCACTGAAACGTAACAGCAGGCCTCCGTGCTAATGGCTGCTAGTGACAAGGGCTCACTGAATGTCACTGCTTCACATACTGTGTACTGTTCATTTCTCTTATCTGTGTGACCTCTCTTTTGAAATGACTGATGAAACTCGCCGGAATTAGCATCTTCGCTTCTGGGCATTTGCCACCTAGAAGGCATTTAGTAACATCTCTACTAAATATAAAAAATAAAGCACGGGGACAAAAAGATTATAATCTTAACAAAAAATAATCACTATGTCTGTTAAAGAATACTCAGTCTGTAATGCAAAAGGGCTGCTTCTCTGAAGACTCCTCGTTAGGTTATTTTTTTTACCTTGACACCCTTTAGGAGTACTGGCTTGTCACAATACATGCATTCACATTGCATACTTGGCTAACATTTTCATAATTGGTGTGAATAAAAAGAAATAGCTGTTACTGCAAGAAAAAAAAAGAAATGCCTCTGTTCTGATGCCCTGCTGCTATGATGACCTATTTCACACTAGCATCTGTTCTTTTCTCATGAACCACTCCAGATGTAAGCTGGCAAAACAGCACTGCAAGTATGTTACCCAGATGTCCACTGAGTGCTGCAGATGTTTTCTTCCATGCTTCACATTTAATGTGTGCTTGATTAATTTTTTCATTATTATCTCAACTACTTGGCCCACAGATTTTCCTACAAAGTTTGCAGAATCCAGGGTCTAATTTGCAGCCATAAGAAGCAGCTCCCTTTGTGTAAACAGGTTCATTAATGTCTGGAATAACCAGTCAACAGAGCCTCGGTCTGAACTGCCAAAAGAAATGCAAACTTCAGTAATCTATTATGTCTTGATAATATTTGCCCGAGGATTTAACACAATGTTCATTTCAATTCAAAATTACAGATGTTTGCAATATTCAGATGCATCAGTCTGACCAAAAATATTATGCCTGTTCTCTGCCTCAAGCCCTTGACCTGAATGAGGTTAGTGACAGGGATATGAATGACTTGAGTGGAAAATGAAACACAAAAGTAGTTTTATCGTGAAGTACAATATTTCTTCTGTCACTTAACCATTTTTTCCCCCTCAAAATTACAGGGTAGACTGCAAATCTTCAAGGCTAGCAGTCACGACGACAGTCTAAGTGCCATTTAAAAGAATAATAATTTATGAGGCGCCTTGGTAGAATAGCAAAGGTCACAGAGTAAACTCCCCAGGGAGGAGAGGATGACAAAGGTTACAAAGATGACTAAAGACTCGCCTACAGAAAGAAATTTTCTTGGAAGGAAGATGTTTTCTTGCAACAGCTTCATCCCACCTAACACACAGTTCCTCATCCAAATGAGCAGTTCACCTTTAAGTTAGCTAAAAGGCATTGCTTGCAAAATACTTTCTTCTGAAATTCGTACATTAGCAGCTTGGCCTTGTACCCACTGAAGTCCCACTGAAGTGCTGGCAGATGGAGGACACTGTGGGTCTGTCCCACAGGGCACAAGGGGGATGCCTAATGACTGGTGTGATCCTACATGGGACATCAAACTTGAAAAAATCTCTGGAGTCTTTGCAAGGCAGTCCCCAAACAAATGCTGCTTTTGTGGCAACCGGTACCATTTGCAGACCTCCAAACGACCACCACCAACTGGTGCAATTTCTCTTAGAAGTAGTGTGAGGAGTTGGTAGGTAAGGAGCCTAAGACACACAGTTGACACACTGCTCCTGGGCAGTTGTAAATATGCACACTAGCCATCACTCTATAAAGCAGTTTGGGCAGCTTTTCCTTGCCACAGCTATAGCATTTCCCTTCTTCAGATGCCGCAAGTGCAGAAAAAAAAGGCAAGCATGAAGACAAGCAGGAACAACTCTTTTTGGCACAACTCCACATTCTGCCAAAACATCTCCAGGCTCATAAAAAACACATGAACTAGTGGGAGAAGCTGATGCTGCAAACCTGGGAGTAACCAGCGGTGTCTACAAAACATCAGAGTGATAAAGAATAGCTTAACCTGAAGCCAGCATGCAACAAAAGACAGTTCATCTCTTCAGAAATGTGTGGCCATAAACATTTTGAAAACTGACAGTTTCCAACTGTTCACAACGATCAGTTGTGAGAAGTTTCTGCAGCTGGATCATTGGCTGGCACTTGTGGAGGGGGCTGGCACAGCTCTGAAGGGTACAGATGTAACAGGTGCTGGTAAAGAAGAGGTTATTGACTGCTTTGAGTATAAGGGATTATATTTAATTTCTGTAGGATAACTGCGAGAGCCCATCTTGCTGGTATTTGACCTCCATGCCAGGCCTCCCAGTTCATAAAGAGGTACCTGAGGAGCAAATAATAAGGACTCAGATTATTTAAGGAGTGTTTGAGGACGCTTACCTATTTTCTATAATAAAATCAGGCAATTTTCTGAAGGGGGCAAATGCCACAGACATTCACAGTATCTTCAATCCCTTGCTCCAACAGTCCCTGGTCCATCACAACAGCCCATGAAGCCAGTGGCTGGCTGCTCAGATCACAGAACATTTTTACAGACCCATAACTGCACGCTGATGACAGCAGAGTGTGCCTTTAGGAGAGGGAAGGGCAGAAGGCAAGTGGAAGGTGGGATGCAGCTGAGCAAGACTCCCATTGAAACAGCATCTTTTATCCTGCACATCACCTGCAGGAAGGAGGGAATGTCATAGAAATGTTGCAAACACATCAAATAGCTCAGGCAATGCCCACACCTGAGTGACAAATCCACTGGGCATGCTGCCAGGCAGCCCTCCTGAACCTGCCCAAGAAAGGGAACCAGCATTTCCACCACGTGATTTGCCTCACGCTTAGAGCCGCTTACTCCAGCGCAGAAGCCTGCTCTCAGTGCCAAGCCTTGGCGGGCTTTGTGTGAGGGGTTTCATACTCTCCTGTGCTGGTTTTGTATGCCTTGTCTTCCTTTATTAATTTTAAACAGAATGGGGGGATGTAAATTCACCATTGGGGATATGTCAGTGTTTGCTCAACATGCTCTATATACCTTTATTAATTTTGTATTGAATACTGGATGTGGTTTCACTCCAGGGGGAAATCAGGAACAGCAAAAGGTCTTTCCCACAGCAGGACAGCAGTGGGGAAGGGGAGGTAATTTCTCTGTGGATTTATTTTGAGTGATTTATGTGCTTCCATGGGTTTCTAAAGCTGAAGAATTTTGAGCTTTCATGAACAGGCAGTTTCAGTGCCATGACCCACTGGTCTAAAGATGTTTATTAGTTTAATGTAGCATTTGTTATTCAAGTCTTACTGCTTAGAGTGTGTTTTAAAAGCAGCAGATGATGCCTTCTTAGAGTGCAAACAGTATGTAAAGAGGGAAATTTAAAAGATTTTAAAATTGAGACTTATTTCCAAATAAGACTTATTCTTTAACAGTACAAATGCTTAAACACCATATGAACTACAAAAGGGTTGTTATTTGACACAGGTTTACAAGGTTTAACTCTTGGCCACAAAGTTTAATTCTTGGCTCACTGCAAAAATTGCCCGTATCTGTGAGAACAGCTTGGCAGCCTGTCATTTCCAACAGTGCAATTCCCAGCCCCCAAACAAACCAGCACTTGGCTTGGAGCATGCAGGGATACTCAATGCCCTGGACTGATGGAGATGTTGTGAAGTTGCTTACTTGTAGATAGCTCTTTGCTATCGACTTTCAATTCACACAGTATGCTTACACTCCAGCATATCCCTTTGTTTAGACTCTTGGTCCCCGAATATCTGAATTCACCAGTACCGTGACAATGAAGGGAATGTTCCCTTTTTGTCTGTCCTACTTACTTTTCAAGAAAAAAGGTTTTCAGAGGGGAAAAAAAAAAAAAAAAAACACAAACTCATACCTCTCTCAGTTTGCAGAGATCCCTAGGTTGCATCTCCTTTTTACTTAGCTTTGCCAAATGCAATAAATTAATGAACAGTGGTGTGCTGAAGGGTCTGGACATTTCATGTGACAGTCAAAAAGCACAGAACCAACAGGTGCTGTTTATTGTTCAGTTTTTCACTGCAACAAATTTCACCCTCATTTCATCATGTATTTTCTCACCCACATTTCTGCAATGCCAGGTACAGAGGCTGCTCCACTTTTTGAACCATCTGAGCGGGACAATGTCTTTTCTTCTACTGACTATCCGAGCACATAATCTGTGAGTTCGTACCTCATCTCCAGCTCCACCAGCACACAAAGAGTGAAACCCAGCCTCATGTTTACTGCACAGGGCAATTCAGATGGTGATTCCTCTGTACTGTTGAATCCTCTGTGACTCCTCGGTTCAGGGACCTGTTGTGGGAAGGTGGCCATGGAGCGAAGCTATCAATGAACAGCAATTTGGGGAATGTTTGCTGTGTAAGGAAGATGAATATTCTCATGGAGGGTCTAATGCTTTTGTTTGTCCTTCCCCAGGCAGCTGTGACATGCAGGAAAGCTGACCAGACAGCAGAAGATCTGTTTCACTGATCAGAAGATGCCACAGCAAAATTTATATTCATAAGGACTTACTAGAATTTATGCTGCTGAACAATGCCTTACTGAGACTGCTTCTCATAATCAAACTTCACATGGTGAACTGAATTAATTATTTGCTTGAGCAAAACATACTATATGCTAGAAAACTGGATTATAGACTAGCAGGCTCTCCCTGCACATACACAAGGGATTCTTTCCCTAAACTGGAGCAGCTGGCACATGAACTCCTTGTGTGACTGACGGCAAGGGCAGAAAGTTTCTGCACCGAGAAGCACAGTTCCCATTTTGAGCACCAGAAAGAGCAGAACTGCTTCGTTTGAAAAATGAGTGATGGAAACAGGAGAGAAAGGGAATAGGAGAGTGCAGCTGGCTGTCATGGGCTCTCTAGGTCAGCACTTTTATACCTGCTGAACACAGCTGGATTTTGAACACGTGGGAGGGAAAGAGGAAGGGCAGGATTTGGAAACTGGCTCACATCCATCCAAGATGATACCATGCAATCCAGAGAAAAAGTAATGTACGTGTCACAGCACACAATGCTAACAGCCTTTAATAATGGCTAATGCAATGGCACTCACCAGCCTCCTTGCTGTGCTGCCAGCAGTCTGGGTGTTACCAAGGACTGAAGGCAGGCAGGCAGGCAGGCAGTGAGGAAGGGAGCAAAGGAAGCACAGGCAGCCCTGCCCTAATTGTGAGCATCTTGTTCAGGATCTTTCTTACTGACCCCACGTAGGGATACAGAAGTCAGCCAGTGTTCCACATCATTTGTTTATTGGCTGTGTCCTTATCCTGGTTTCAGCTAGGATAGGGTTAATTTTTTTCCTAGTAGCTGGTACAGTGCTGTGTTTTGGATGCAGTATCAGAATAAGGCTGATAAGACACTGATGTTTTAATTGTTGCTAAGTAGTTGCTTACACTGAGTCAAGGACTGTTCACATTCCCATGCTCTGCCAGTCAAGGAGATCAGAGGGAGTATGGCCAGGACAGATGATCCCAACAGATCAATGGGATATTTCATACCATAGAAGATCATGCTCAGAAATAGGCATGGCATTTGGTCAATTGGTGGTGAGCAACTGTGTTGTGCACCACTTGTGCACTTTTCTTGGGATTTATTTCTCTCTTCTTTTTTCATTACAATAACTACTATTATCATCATTAGCAGCATTATTATTGTTACCATTAATATTAAATTTTATTTTATTTCATTTATTAAACTGTTCTTATCTCAACCTGCAATTTTTACTTTTTTTCCCAATTCTCCTCCCCTCAGGGAGGGGTGTTGGGGGATGTGGTGAGTGAGTAGCTGCATGGTACTTAGTTGCTGGCTGGGATTAAACCAGAACAGTTCTGGATGAGCCACAGGTCAGCAGTGGTATTCTGTGCCCAGTTCCTCTCCAAGTCCTCCAAAAATAAAAGAGGGAATGATGCCTTAAGTTTTAGCTTTCATATTTTTCAGATTCTGTACTGCATTAGCATATAACTCTGAACTTCATATAAAGTGTTAGCGAGTTCTCTCCACAGTTTAGTCAGACAAAACAATCCTTTTCCAGCCTGAGAGCCAAGGACACCATTGCAGCTTCAGGCCCAAAAAGTGTAAACACAGAAAATTGAGGAGAGCAATCTGGGAGGATGGGACTTCAAGGCATCAGAACTGGCTAGAGTTACTGTCTCTGTCCTTCACTTTCCTGCAAGCTGTCTTGCTCTCCTCTCTTTTAGTGGAACTATTTATAAAACTTTGGATGAGAATTACATTCACTCATTGCCTCTCTTCACCCTGGAGAAGGCTCGGAGGACCTCATCACAATATTCCCGCACTTAAAGGGCAGCTACAAAGAGAATGGAAGCTTTCTCTTCACAAGGAGACATAAGGAAAAAACAAAGGGCAACGGATAGAAGTTGTACCAAGAGAAGTTTCAGTTCATATGAAAAATAAATTTTTTCACTGGGAACAATCAACACTGGAACAACCTCCCAAGGGATGTGGTAGAATTTCTCTCTCTGGAGGTTTTCCAGATGCCATTGGACAGGGTGCTAGATAATCTCATCTAGGCATCTTTTCCCACAAAATGTTGGTCAGATGATCTTTCGAGGTCTCTTCCAATCTGGGCTGTTCTATGATTCTGTAACTAACTATCCCCCAAATCCTATTTCTCTGGAGACTGCTTTCCAGAGCTTCCCATCCAGACCTTCAAAGGTGCCCATATCATCTGCTCTCTCTCTCTGAGGCTAAGGTTGTCACAGAATAATTTATATTGGAAGGGACCACTGAGGGTCCTTTTGTGCTTAAAGAAGATTGCTCAGTCTCCTCCAGTCAAGTTTTTTACAACTTTGAGGTTGGAGATTTCACAGTCTCTCGGACAATTTGTGTCACTCTTTGATCACACCTATGGTGACTTTTTTCCCTCCAAATATATAGTCAGGATTTTAAATGTTCCAGATTGTGTCTGTTGCTTCTTTTCTTATCATCGTGCACTTTTTAAAAGAGTCTGNGGGACCACTGAGGGTCCTTTTGTGCTTAAAGAAGATTGCTCAGTCTCCTCCAGTCAAGTTTTTTACAACTTTGAGGTTGGAGATTTCACAGTCTCTCGGACAATTTGTGTCACTCTTTGATCACACCTATGGTGACTTTTTTCCCTCCAAATATATAGTCAGGATTTTAAATGTTCCAGATTGTGTCTGCTGCTTCTTTTCTTATCATCGTGCACTTTTTGAAAAGTCTGACTTATGCATTCCCTCCCATTAGGTAGTCTTAGACAGCAATAAGATTCCCCAATGACCTTCCCTTAATCTGAATAGTCCCAGATCTCTCCCCTTCTTCTCATATATCCTCTGCTCCAGCTCACTGTACATCTTGGTGATCCTCCAGGGCCCTCGCTTCAGTCTAACTATGCCTTTCTTGTACTGGGGAGCCCAAAATCAGATACAGTACTTCAGGCGTGGTCTCACATGTGCTGAATGAAGGACAATTATGACTTCCCACCAAGCTAGGTCCAGCTAAAAGTATCCAGGGGTCAGCAGAGGACAGAGCTAGAACAAAACACCCTACAAATATGTGCCCAAGTGTGAGCGAAATATATGGAGTTTTACTGTGACTGGAGTAGCACTGAAAAAGGGATTAAAGTCAGCCACCCAAGCCCAGAGAAGTAGAAGGTTCACAGGTAAGGCAGCCCAGCCAGTTGGGAGAGACTGTACAGATATGAGGGGAGAAAGGTAGGGAACATCATAATATTTCAGAGCACATAATGACGTAAATCAAAGCAGCTACAACTGAGCTTAAATTACTGCTGATCCTAACAGGAATAAAAACAGCACTAATTTCTCCATTATAATATAATGGAGAACTGTATCATGCAAACATAGATTTTCTTATTATCAGTGTAGCATGATTAGACACTGTACAGCACCATCATGAACAGATCATAAAATGGGCAAAAAGTGGTATTAACCAATTGACCGTGCAGGCATCTCTGCAACACAGAATATATACATAAAGACTGCAATTCATGCAATCTTTGTGAAGAGATTACATATTTGCATCTGCTATCCAAACCAACAATATCCTGCAAATAAAAAAAAAAAAAAAAGAAAAATCATTGCTTGGCAAAGCTTCATCTCCAATACACAATACCATCACCTCCCTATACCTTGAAATGAGACCACTAATAACAGGAGGGAAAAATTTCTAAGAGATACCAGAAGGAAAGCATACACACACAGGGGGAGGAAAAACAGTGATGTGTCTACCACCTTTGTGTGTAACTTCCTCAGGAAAGAGTCTTTTTAGCATTAGGACCATGAAGTCTGCCTGAGACATGGTAGCAGTAGTAAGTATAGAGAAAACCACAGCCCGGAGGAGAATGCTTTTATCAGGCCTGCAAATGTTGTCCCTACTAATGAAAAAGGAACTTTGCATTGCCATGGGGGATTTTTTGTTGGCAACAGCAGCACGAATTGAGTCCCTATCAAGAGCTGATCATAAGGAACAATCAAAAGCAAAATTTGGGTTTCTTCTTACTTTGTTACCAGAGGAAAAGAAAAGGAATTAAGGAGGATCTTACACCAGGAATAGTGCTCTAAGCACTGGAGCAAAGTTTCTGATCAGTTCAATGATTTGGGAAATCTGCCCATGAAATAGAAATTCTGACTAACATTTAAGGAATTATTCAGATGAGTAACTGCATGTAATGGACACTTTTCTGCCAACATAGATTTCCTATGCGGACAAGACTTTCCCCAAGTCCCTTCCAACAATCAGAAATATTGTCCACTTCTTCCATTTTCCTGGAAGGAAGGCATTAAAAATGCCAAAAGTTGAGTTACACAAACTTACTCTTCTGTCTTTCTTTTTTTCCTTTTTTTTTTTTATACTTTGCCCTCTGTCAAAAGAGGCATATTCTTATTTCTTTTGTTACTGGTTTGTTACAGAGAGTTACTTGCAATAAAGTCTTATCCTTGACCCAGCAAAATTTATGCAGATTTATGCAAAGCAGTAAGTGGTCTTTTGGACTGAACTGCCTCGTCTAAAACCAGAGTCCATGACTCTAGACACAAAATACTTCTAGCAAGGGTAGAAGCACTTGCCATGTTTGTATTTATTTTCAGTAATGCAATGAGACTAGGGCCACACAGTGATTTTTTGTGGTTGGAAGAGGTTAGCAGCACAACTGAGGTTGAAAACTGCTGTCTTAAACTACTCAGAGCAAAGCCACAATATGGAAATACATTCTTTTTTGGACACAGACTAGAGGAATGAGCAGTGCTGGTGGGGTTCCACAAGACTAATTCTGGCTAGAAAAACTGCCCTGATGGAGATTTGCTGGAGCTCCTTCCTGGCCTCCACTTTCACTCACAGTCATGTGTCACATAATTAAGCCTGGAGGGGATATACGTGTGTCTCATCATGCCCACATGAACATACAAAAAGGGTCTGCTTGAGCAGAGTGGAGGATTTCTGGATTTCCATCAGCAGGAATCAGTGAGAACACCTGAGGGATTCTGTGACACCACGTCACTGCAGTAACGAGCAGGCAGATGCCCTTGACAGAGGGAAAGGTCATTATTTTTCTGCATAGTTTTCCTACCCACATCACCAGCCAGCTCACTTCCAGTTTGGCAAGCTGCTCTTTGAGCAGAAATCAGCCTGACAGAGACTTTAAGAAATGAAAGTATAATTAGGATCTGTTATATTTGGGATGTGTCTTTGCCATGTTACCACTGACTTTGGAGCCTGCAATTACTGGCAGAAAGCTTTTAGCAAAGAAAAATTTGAATCAAATAAAAATAAACAACTCCTCCAAAAAACAGCAATCATGTATCAGGGTGTGTCATTCAAGGGAGAATCTTAATGGCATCCTTTCACATCCCTATAGCCCTGCACATGGAAAGATTCTGCAGAACTGGCCTGTGACCACTAAACACCAAAGAGCAGAATAATTTTGCACTGGAATAAATTCTTCAAGCACTTCTTCTTAAATTAATACTAAAATTGCAAAGTGTCTGCACTCCACCCACTATAGCTGCATAAAGTAAGGTTGTTTGGAACAAAACAGTTTCCTCCTGTGCCTGCAAGTGACCTGTATGTGCATGTGCAATATGCCCATTGCTAAAGTATCTATGTCACAGGCTGATAAAGGAAATACTAATAGAATAATGGAAAAGCTGCACGCACAAGCAGCTCTCACACCGAAAACTAAGTACAAACAGAGGTCACCTCTGGAAAAAATGGAGATAGGACCTCCAGTAGCCTAATCCTGAAAGCCGTACTCTCAAAAGAACAGCAGCCCTTTGCGCAGATGAACTTCTGTGTTTGCAAGTACACATGCATATTAAAAATCATAAAATCAAGACATCTGTGAGGGATGAAATCTCCCATAAAGCATTTCCAAGACCAGGGACAGTGTGCATGTATGGCAGCATACAATGTATTTTGCACCCTACAAACACAAGTGGGGCTCTTCTCTGAAATACAAGTTTCCACTTTTGTAAATGCTCTTCAGTTAGACTGAAATATTCCAATTTAGTTTTTTAAACTTTCAAACACAGAAACTGTTAAAAAATTAGAAAGGGATTTTCATGGGGTGAAAGGGGGTCACAAAGAAAGCCTGAGCCCATTTTGAGAACTGGTTCACAAAAGAAGCCCTTACACATAATTTGACTACAGTTTTGCAAAACCAATTCTCCAGATTTCTGCAAGGTCATTTCAGGTAAAGGTTTGAAAAGCACACTGTTTCTTTAGATATCCAAGTGTATATCCAACAGGAATTAGAATAGCAAGAAAATCTGTTTTGTTTTGTCTGCCTGGAATCTGTCACCTTTTAAATCAACTTCTTATAAACACTAGTTTACATCTGCCAACAGCACCACAGTGTGTGTATATATATAT